>OX377202.1:110569423-110639561 GCA_947396885.1 Heligmosomoides polygyrus polygyrus
ATTGACTTGTCACGGAAATAATTTATTCCATCTGTAGAAAATAACACCAGGGAACGAATATGTATCCCACAAAAATTTAAGCTTTAAGTGACATACAGTAAAAAAATTCCGGTACGATCAACGCTTTTCCGATACGATCTTCGATTTGATTAGGGGGTTCGACTTTTGGCCGATTTTCGGCCAAAAATCTAGTCTCCTAATTATATTGAAGATCTCACTTTTAAAAGCTTTTTTAGGTCGTAGAGTTTACCTTTTACCTAATCTAACATTTCTAAGGAAAGCACTTGAGTCGTCGTTAGTAATTAACACTCGATATTTTATAGAGTACAATTTCGATTGCAGATGTTTGGTAGAAAAATGGTTGCCTCAGGTAGAAAAATGTGTCGTGTTCATAAAATCCTGGTACAATCTGCGAAAATTGAAGCGGACCAAGCTAATTTGAAGACCGCCAAAAATAAAAGAGTTGAGTTCTTTGAAGTAGAAGAAACTCCAAAAAAATACAATTAACTCCGCCGAAATGAAGAGAGAGTACGACGCCCCACCACAAAAAAAAGACGTCACAGTAGGACCCTTCTGATTCTCGAACCGCAAGCCTCACCCTGCGTTGGGCTCGTGTGAATTGTGGGAAGAGAGATTGTATGTCCAAAGGGCATGCTTGGTAGGGCAGGTCAGGTCACTGCAATTACAGCAACAGTCTGGACTCCAGTGCTCGACTCATCCCAAGTAATAAATTAGATTGAGGTCGAGTGAAATTTTTTTCGAAAGATATTGCAAATATGGGCTTTGCTAAATGGTAGGGACTCTTCTGTGAGATTTCGACAGACGTCGGTGTTGAGTCTCATGGTCGAACTAGAAGAAAGCTGCCCTTTTGAAGGAGTGATACTGCGAGACGTGAGCTGCCAGCTTTGTCGTATTTGTGGGGGCAGCATCTCTGCATGATGTCTGACCACATATCCAGCTTTTATGCTGATCCGTCGCGTGGAGACACAGATCTACACGAGCGAAGTAGCCTTTGCAGGACGTGTCTCATTGGTACCCTGATGCACTGCCACTTTGGTGGATGATTACTATATTACCTTTGGTCAAATTAAACCTGGAACCTGTAGTTGTAATCCACACCTTATAACGGGAAACTTGCCAAAAATCAGCCCTAGAACAAAAGTGATTAGGTCGTAACTAATTAGCAAAAATGGAAAAAATCGACAGTTGGGAATGCATGGTATGACGAATTTGGGGCCAAACTAGTCAAATTTGATATCAAATAGATCGCCATGATGAGTCAAAACCTAAAATTGACATGAAATACATTTTCGACACCGTTTAAAAATTTAAAAATTCTACTGGGCAGATCCATTTGAGCCAGGGGGCATAATTAGGCGAGACTCAGTAGCGAATGTGGGTCAGGTCAAGACAATTACGGGCTCGACTAATCTAGGTCATCTCGAACCAAAAAATTCTAGAATCTTGTCAAGATTTTTACGCCACTGGGTAGGTCATGTTGTTCTGAATCCAACAATGTGCATTTCATTGAATATAATTGACTTTGAAGAGAGTTATGACAAGGCGGCGGAAACGGCGGATTAATCCGCCGCCGTCCGCGTTTTGGCGAACGTTTACCGACGGTACTGTATATGCCATGAGCCTTTGCTGTGGATCGGTGTCCCCACTCGCGAGAGGTGGCGCCTACCGTGTATTCTTTAGGGGCTTGCTGTAATAAGCACGCTTTATTGGCATATACAGCAATAACTCAGTTTGAACGACATACCAACAACCAGCCTGACATGCGAGCATCAGAATGTAATGCCACGGACTCACCGCGTTCTTCATGTCCAGACCGTAGTCAATGTATGATTTATTATTTACTAACAATTACCAACTGCAAATAGAATGTCAATAGAGTTAGAAGACTTACATAGTATTCCGGGTTCCGGGTCACTCCAGCTTGCATTTAAACCTGTAGTAATCCTCTCAGGCTCGGGCGAGGGCCTTTCCTTCCTGCAGCTAGCTGTACTGCATGGAAGGTGGTGGTGCAACGCAGCCGGCGGGAGCTCCGGAGAATGATGGAAGACGGTGCGCACAAGATCGGCACCGCAGAGTCGCACTGATAAGTATGGACGGCGAGGCACGGAACACGGCTTTTATGCACGAGTCCGACTCGTCATTAAACCTATGCTAGAAAAAAGTACGGGCGAGTTACCGGACGAGTTCTCGGGCGCGGCGGGAGTTTCAAATAGCGTTTTCGCTCCTCCCGCTGTCAGAGACGCAGAGAGAGGGGTCCAAGATGGAGCATCACGATCACCGTAAAGCTTACAGGCGTAAATTTAGCCACAATATTACTGAAGAGAGGGACGTTGGAGACAGTGCATTCGAATTATGAAGAAGTCAAGCAAACGAGCTAGTGCTGATTTGACACCTCACCATTACATTTTCCATTGATGTGTACGAAACAGTTTTTCTTTTCGGCATGCTACGGGAGTATGTGATGGGTTCGTTGCACCACATGGACTGATCATCAAGTATGGTTGAGGCAGCGAAGCCCGCAGTGAGGGGTTGTGCACACTTTCGCTGCCGCAGTGCTGCCGCGAAGTCAATAAGGCCAACGACCTAGCGCCAGGGCTGAGCAGGAGGAAACGAGCGGCTTGGGGAGCTTTCAAGAGCGTCGAGGAAGTCGCGAAGAAGACGAAGAACGTTCGACTCCGTGCCCACCTATTCAACTCCACTGTTCTTCCTGTCCTAATATAAGTCTCAGAGACCTGGGCTATACGAAAGCAGGATGAGCACGCGATCAGCGTCGCGTGGCGTGGAATCGAGAGGACGGTGCTCGGAGTGACACGACTCACGCAAGTGAGAGAAGGCCTCCGAAGTTCTGAGCTTCGCCGACGTTCGAAGATCAGAGACGCTGTCGCGTGGGCCAAATTGTAGAAAATTAGGTGGGCCGGCCACGTAATGCGCTTAGCAGACACCCGCTGGACGAGAGCTGTCACCGACTGGATTCCGCGGGATGTCAAGATGAGACCAGGACGCCCACCAACCGTTGGTCGGACTTCTTCGTGAAAGCCCTGAACGACCGATATGACGCTCTTCATCTCACGTGAGCGAGGAGGATCCATTGGAGCGCTCTGGCACCCGACAGGGACAAATGGGGACGCTGTTGGCGCCCGCTCGAGCAAGTCGATGATCAACGGGACGACAGGTGATACAGATGATACGCTTCATTATTCTGGGGCATTTCTAGGTTGTATTACCATAGGTTGCATAAAGGCAGCATGCACAGCTACAAAGGATGCACCACACTAATCCGCATTGTATCCGATCAGATATTCTTCGGTCTCGAAGATCGATCGATATCAATAAAAACATGTAGGCGTTATTTTATATTTCACTGGTTTCCTTCTAATTGAGACCACCATCAGCTTACCGGCACACATAGCATCATAATGACTGATATGGTTATGTCATGCAGAGCGGTCACAGCGAAGAAGTGCTTGTAGATTTCGATGGTTCGTAATGGACACCGCATATAGAAAGCCATCAGAGTAGAATTTGTCAGGAGCGATAGTATTGACGAGCCGTAAATGACAACGGCATAAGTTGGACCACTGCTAAAGGTGCTCATCTGTGTGGTTTGATCGCAGGATGCGATATCTGGAAAAAATCGAGTTGTCATTTTTAAGGCTAGCACGCGGAAAGCTGGAGGTGATTAGAATGACTATGCACCTCAAAGCAAAAAAAAGCTGGCTTCTTCCAACTTGTGCCCTATCCACGGGTGCTTTTCGTTCGAATATTTTATTAGGTCGTCCCATAAGTCTTCGCCGTTTTTTTTTCAACGATTCACTGCAGATTTCGCCGGCGGTCTCTGCATAGCGCTGCATAGCTTTCGAAAGAGAGTGATTTGCTCTATCAGACCATGTATTGCATTTCTTTTTTCATCATGAATTTTATCAATTTTTAGGTCGTTGAAGTGAAAAGTGAAAAGTGAAAAAGTAGCCATTTGCGCACTTGTTCTCTCCGCTGAGGTTTGTAATTTTTTGCGCAGTTTTTTTGAGCATTTGGGAGACAATGTTCTGTGCTACAAGAATATGTGTTTGCGCTATTTGCTCATTTGTCCTTTATTGATTTTTAGGTCAACAATTTGAGACGTCCGAAGGAGGATGGTTATTTTTGCCGACAGCTCCTGCTCTGTGGTTGGACTTTTTGCGTTGGCGTTATATCTCGTTCGAAAGAGAGTGTCTTGCTCTATAAAAATATGTGTCGCGTTTATTGATTCCTATTGAATATCACAAAATGCCAAAAAGAGAAAAATCGTTTTCACCAACAACTCCTCCTTCAGTTGTTGATATTCGACAGAAATCAGCATGAGCCAATAAACGCGACACAAATTTTTACTCAGCAAGACATCCTCTTCCAAACGACATATGACACCAAGCAAAAAGTCCAATTACAGAACCGGAGTTTTGGTAAAAATTCGGACGGAAAAGTCGGACGTCCCAATTTGATGACCTAAAAATCAATAAAGGGCAAGTGAGAAAATAGGACCAACACATATTCTTGTAGTACAGAACATTGTCTTCCAAATGCTTTAAAAAAACTGCGCAAAAAATTCCAAACCTAAGCGGAGAGAACAAGTGCCATTTTTTCACTTTTCACTTTTCACTTTAACGACCTAAAAATTGACTAAATTCAGGATGAGAAAAGAAATGCAATACATTTTCTGATAGAGCAAATCACTCTCTTTCGAAAGCTATGCAGCGCTATGCAAGAGACCGCCGTCGAAATCTGCAGTGAGTCGTTGAAAAAAACGGCGGGACTTATGGGACAACCTAATACATATGTTAAGATAAACTTCACGGGAGAGACTGCTATTTACCGTCTAGTATCGCTTGGCTATGTCCGATCTAGCAAATAAGCTTTGATCAGCATTGCCCGATATTGTTGCGCAGGGCTCAAATCGAATTTCTTTCTTTCTTTTGTAAACCGTTTTGCTTTCTTAATCCAAATGAATTTCGCAGTTTTTTTTATCTCTAAATGGCACAACTTAAAGATGCAAAATAAGATGATGAGCTTCCAAGGCAGTTATATTTCTTGATGAAGCATATATCTCAAAACTTCTGCTTGTCACTAGACATGTTAAAAGGCGAAATATAGTAAAACCGTCTGTGAGCGGAGAGCAGTGAGCAGGAATGGCTAGCGAGACATAATGACTGCATTAAACACCGTTCGATGCTTTTTCGCATCAGGTTTAGCTTGGATTTCAATCATCACGTCTGGGACCATGTGACGGGGATTGTTTTGAGGAACTATGTGTGCGTTTTTGTTGTGGCTTTGCAACACTTAGCTCATCAACTGCATGCATTTCTGCGAAGGAAATCGAATCGCTTGCTAAAATGAACGTTGCTGAGGTACCAAAGTAATCGAAAAAGATACTTCCGTGAAGGGTTTGAATCCCTGTGCTAACGGGAACGAAGACTACCCACCCTGGTGGTCGTTCTATGGAACTGACAGTCGGGGGGGAGGGGGCTTACCGCTCTCTCTGCTCATTGTACATGTCATGCACGTCGACTAAGCATGGGAGTATGAGTATGGTGTTGGGAATACAGGTAGGTACAGTGTCCAGTTTGATTAGAAAGTGTCAAATTCGGTTTGAAAAGTCGCAAAATCGACGTGAAAATGGAAGATGGTACATCACTGAATGCGGCTTCGAACGCTGATTTGAAATATGTGTTCCCTTTCCACTGAGCGCATCCACAAACGGAGTTATGGACCACTTTCAGCTTTGCTCGTTTGCCCACTAACTGCACGCAGATCGGGCTACTCACAAGAGAGCGAGCTCATGTGGCCTGAAAACTGTTAAAGCTGATCACCGAGTGGTGGTGGCGCAGGGGATAGAGGAGCGCCGTGGTGGCACGAGGTGGTTTGTGGTTCGACTCCCCAGTCAGGCAGGTTTTTTGCACTTTCTAGAAAAGACCTCCGATCAACCAGTGCTCTTTATGTCAAATCACAACGGAACAGCTCAATTTCGCTGGTACTATTGTATTTACTCCCACGATTTCGAGGGCGGAGAAGTTTCTTCGCCTAAAAATGGCCTAGAGGGCTCATTTAAGACGACCATCACCTATATGAAGCCTGTTTTTAAAATTTCGTCCGGTTAGTTGCTGTAGGAATGAGTGAACAAGGGTTAATGGAATGTGTTAGCGACTGTTACTCACCCATACCTACCGTAACCTAGATATTTCCCTATTAGCATCACAGAGCACTGCCCTTACAGCGGCTGCATAGATGTATTTTTTAATCTGCTGCAGCCAACAGCTGGTATGTTTTGAACATTTCATAGTGCTATTTTACAGTTGCAAATAGCGCAGTGTTAGTCTTCTCACCATGTTTATAGCACCATCCATAATAAATTGGACCTCCGTGCCAACATGAAATTGTAAGTATGAAAAAGAGTTCTTTCCAGTGACCTTTCCGTTTTAATTTGACATGGAAAGCTTTGGTTGATCATCACAGATCTTTTATAAGAGGCTGCATCACAGAATAGTCTTTGCTGTGACTGCTAGTGAAGTTTGCGATATGTTGAGTGGGCAACGCGCCAGGGTGGGAATCGTGAACCAAGGATATAAGGCTTTTAGAAGATGTACAAAACAGGGATGAGCGGATAATAAAATTTTGAAAACCGGATAACGGATAACGGATAATTTTTTCCAAAAATGGCCGGATAACGGAAAAACGGATAACGAACAAAAAACAAAAATTAAAACTAATTTGAAACCATTTTTCTCTAATAGTAGGTCGGGATTTGTAATATTATTCTCGTTACATGTCAAATGAGCCACGTTTAACCTTCTTATCGGTGTTTTTCTTCGAGGTGCGAAGTAGCGCAGTCTGAGAGGACGCCGACTTTCGCATGCACTCCGACTCAATGTTGTTGACTCGGATTTCCAGTCTAGGTATCAGGATTGCACGAGAATGGTAATGCACTGACTTGTCCACCTGCTGGTCACCGCAAGTCATTGGCCAAGTACGTATACCAGTATTGAACCTGCAGCTCGTCAACAGCTGCTTCTACTGCTCAGCAACTACCCGTAAGCCTGTCAAGAGCAAAACGTCTGGTTGGGACTTCGGCCCAAATTCCGAAAACAAAACGCCTTGTACATGACGGTTTATTGACCCTTCGGCCCCATTAGAGAAGAAAAAACCAATCTTGCTTTTTACACAGAGTATAGTAAGGGAAGAGCCTCAAAACGGTTGACGTAAGCCTTGTCTGCCGCCCATCGCATTAGTGCTATTCCCACTCCGAAGTGTCTAATCTGCAGAAAAATTGATAGTCGATCGGTTATTCGGTCAATCGATACTGTTATCTTGTTCTAGAAGCTGTCTGAATCTCTTTATACTGGAGTATTTCCTGCAAGCGGGAGTAATTCTCTCGAAGAAGCTGTCGTGTGACTCCCACTCCAATTGGTCAAATTTGGACTAAAACCGATAACTGCAGACGAAAAATCGATACCATCGATCAATATTGGTCTCCTCATCCGGCATAATCATAATCGCATCCCGATTGGTCAAATCGGGGAGTTGAACGACAACTCCGATCGAAAATCGATGCTATCGATCAATAGTGGTTGTTCGTTCGAATACTTCCACTCATTTGTCCAACCTAATCGTTTCCCGCTAATTTTGGTTCATTTCCATCCATTGCACATGAGGATAGCCTTGACAGGTTTTACATGCACGTGCGGATCATCTTTACACGTTTGACATGTTTTACTTATTCACACAGGTTTGTGACTCACATACACACACAGACAGACGGACTAACGCTTTTATATATAGTGGGATAGGCTGGGATATTAAAGCACTGGCTTTCCACCCACCACTCGGAAGTTATGCACATGCCAAACATAGTTTCAATGAGCTAAAAGATCGTGTACATAGAAGATGAATATCGGGCACATCCTTAAAACGAAGTGATCCGTATGAAGGTTTATTCCTTTCTCCTCTATCCGACAGGTTTTTTCCAGACAGTACATTAGAAAGGAGGAAAGCTAGAAGGAATTTTTTGCTAGAAAGAATTTTGATGAAAACCCCACAAATAGAAATGAGCAAGGCAGTCTTCTTCATTTCAGAACGCGCTATGAGCAGGTTGATAGTTTGGCCTATTTATGCCATTGAGAACTAAGAGAAGGCACCGGCCTAGCATTGCAAACGTATCTCGACTGTCAGTGGAAAAAACACAGAACGATTTTTAAAAATTGACCTTATATTCAACTAAGTAATCGTAAGGGTGCCAGATTTTGTTGTTCGTTATCCGGCCAAAAACCACCGGAAACGAACAACAAAACGGATAGGCCAAAACCCGCCGGAAACCGGATAACGGATAACGGATAACGGTTAATCCGCTCATCCCTGGTACAGAATAGTTGCTCTAGAAAACTAGTGGTTTGCTGTTCTGGTGTTGACTATCGTTATATTCGTTGTGGTGTAGTGAGGCGTGAAATGTTTTGTTTGCACAGCCTAGAGAGAAGGAGACAGAGGAATAATCTAGTAATGGCGTTCAGAATGTTCACTGGTAGAACGACTATCAACTCTGCCACTTTCTCAAAATTTTCGCCTCCGCCTACTAGAGGAGGAGTTTCAAAGCTTAAAAGCTTTCTCGCTAAATCTGGTATCAGGTAAAGGAGCTTCTGTCGAAGGATTATTCCTCTGCTAAATCACTTTACTGCCAAAGACGCACTGTGCCTTCAATTAAATTCCTTCGAAGGTCTAGTTTCCTGGACACTGAAGAAGAATTCTGCATACTCTTTCCTTCTATGAACTTCGCTTGCGCTGTTCTTCCTCGACCTTCAGTTGCTGTTTTGTACCTGCTCGATTACTTAAGTTTCTTACATTTCATATCTCAACACTTCTCACTACAATCCCTTGCCTTGAATTTACTACATACTAGTAAAGTGCTGCAGCAAATTTGTGTTGCACACTGCTTTTTAGACTAAAGAATGTCTAAAAATGATATCAGATTTTAGCTTCCCTCTCCACTCCTAGTAAGACAGTGGTTATTATCGAATAAAATAGCTTAGTAAAATTTACGAGACGTTTACAGGTGAAAGGTGAATTAATCACACTTCGATGGACGTTTCTCATCAGATATCATCTTCAGTAGAGTATTATTTTATTTATTTATTTATTTATCCGTATGAACGGATGCAGTTCTGGAACGTCGATAATGTCGGATACTGTGTTAGCCACCGATATATATATATATATATATATATATATATATATATATATATATATATATAGAGAGAGAGAGAGAGAGAGAGAGAGAGATGGTAGAACATATAAATATGTATATATATGTAGTGAACATGTAGTAGTTCGTAAAGTGTAGTAGTTCACAAAGAGAATATAGACGGTAGCACTCATTATATAACAGAGCCAGCATATAATGGACAGTAGACAATTTAAGTGCTGCAATATACTTTATTTTAGTGGTAAGTAAAAATCGGAAAGCAAAAAGACATAGTCATGAATAACAATCCATGAATAATCCAGATATAGATATATAGAGAGTAATATTTAGTGTCTAGTGGTCTGTAGAACACATAGGGAACATATAACATAGTATAGATCAGAGACAATATGTAAGTACCCAATAGATGATTGAAGTACTGCAAAATACTTTTAATAGTAAGTCAAAATATGAAAACGGAAATACTCCATCCATTAATAGAATAATAATCTTCATGTCATCATAGTCGTCTGCGAAGATAATAAGATATTGCTTCCCATTGTCTTTTCAGGGAAACACGTTTTAATATTCTAGTAATATATGAACTTCTCAATGGCCATAATATACAGAAATACTTCAGAAGTCGGTGATTTGCAGATCTGAAAGAAAATCTCTTTGCTTCAGCTATTAATACTATTATCATTCCTGATTTTCTACGAATTCTGATACTAACCTGTTGTTATGTTTGATATTTACATATGTGCTTTTCTTCTGCACGAAGAATGCAAGTTTTGTTTGGCAATAGAAGGCACCTGTGCAGAATCGCATTTAGATAGCGCGGCGACGTACACGATGGCACATTCAACTTTTGTTACAAAATAAAAATCATCAAATAACAAGCAGCGAAAGAGAAAACAAAGAAAAACTTTTTAATGAGGTTTTGGAGTGAGAAATATAATAATTGTTTTCCATAAATAATGAGATGTCCAAAGCTCGAAATAGGAATCACATGAAAGAGCTGAAAGAGCTTGAATCGCTGATAACAAGTGTGTTTACACAACTTTCTAAACCCATCTCCTGAGCAAGCTCTCACCGATCAAATTTTACCCTGTCGGCTGCTTTCACGCTGTTTGGGCGCAGTGTTGCGTGACCAGCTCAGCTAAGGCGCTCCTGCGTCAGGGCCCTCAGTGGTGTAGTGACGGAATACTTGCCTCACAAAAATGGGCTCGTGGGTTCGGTCCTCGCCTGCGGTGATGCTTCTGCTATTTATTTGTTTATTTATTCATTTATTTATTTGCAGACGTAAGTAGAATATATGTGTTAAGGGAAGTGAATAACAACAACAGAAACATGAGTACCGAAGAAGCAAGGAAAAACAACAAATGAAGCAGTTTCGAATGATCTAAACACTACTACTACAAAATGTGAGAAAACAACAACGAAATCAAGAAACCTCCACACTCATCAACTTCTTGGCCTGGGTTTTAAACTGGCTCATTTCATCACTGGAGATCTTATTGAGAATTGAAACAACGTGTTCAGATGGATCTACCGACGCGATTGATCAGTTTGGCAACTAATCATGTCATCACATAGCTCGTCGTCGGAAGCGTAAAATGGCCTCATACTCATAACTACCATAACTTGGCTTAATAGAAAAAGGGTCTAAAGCCTTACTCGTGACCAACACCCCAAATAATACCATTAGTTGCCTATACAATGGGCGCGATAAAGCAATAGCTGATGTGGTTACACGATTTGGAGTGGGAATAGGGGACCTACGCTACTACTGAGCAGTGAGATCAGGTATCTTCGGAAGTCACTTATAGAAAACATCGTTACAATCGCATTGAAGAGGGGGTATAGAGAAAACAGGACACATAGAAAGTCAGTGACTAGTGGAATGGTATTTATATTTCCAAGTAAAATCACATAGATGACGATCGAAGGGATATAGACGAACATCGTTGGGCAGGTGGTCTGAAATTACAATTTTTATTGAGTTACTTTACGTAAATGTAAGCCTCAAGCTTATTAACCTCACACTCACATAAGGGGACGGTCGGAGCTCCGTCGCGGCGCAACGCGACGTCATGATGAGCGCCGATATCGATTTATTCGTTTCGCATGATCGATATGGGTGCTTATCACTACGTCGCTTCGCAGCGCGATGATGCACTGACACCGCTGCCGAGTGTGCATTCGGCTTAAACGATCCCTAAAGTTCCCTGAACACTTCTGCGGCAACACCGTGGCCCTATCCTTAACCAACATCGCCGGCGGCGAGCTCAGCGGCGTCGATGGGGCGGCCGGCGGCGACGATCATGATGTGAATAACTATTGCCGCCGCCAGTCCAGGGGTGCGGTCAGAGATTGTCCGCCCTCTAGTCCTTCGATGAGTACTGCCGCTCAGCGGCGCCCGCGCCCGTTCATCGTTCTCGACGTCCGCCGCTCGCCGCAAAAGTGTGGGACCTACTGCTCGTTTGTGCTTCCATTGCCAAGCGACGCGATGACACGTATAGAAGCCAAATTGATTGATTGCTTCGCTCAGTGACGACGCCACCCAGCCGGAGTGAATCGCTTGAAACCGCGACCAATCGCGCCGCTCAGCGTCTGATCGCGTAGGGCCCCGTTTATACTTCGACGCCGAGCGATGCGACGCCACGTATGATGGCTATATTGATTGAACGGCGCGATCGATCAATTTAGCCACTTTACATCCACATCACGTCGCTCGGCGTCGGAAGTATAAACAGGGCCTGGCTCTGGAAATCGTCGATGCGATAGATCGCGCAAGATTGGGGCACTGTATTGCTGCTGCAGTTGTCCTTTGCAGTGAACCCATGTGTGCATAAATACACGTGTGCGATTGTGCATAATCGTGTGACTGCGTTGCCAGCTCTCCGAAACCGTGAGACGCGATGGGACGCATCGCTCAGCGATGGAATTATAAACTGCCTAAGACAGCTATAATTTCTGAAGGCCGCGCCTAGTTGAAAGCCAGATCTTTTCCAACCCACGCGAAGCATAACTGCTTGGAAGTTATAAACGTAAGAGCGCTCACCTGAAGTAGAAGGACGCGATACATTTGTCGTTGAAGTCGCCTCACATTTGAGCTTATTCCACTTTGCTTAAGGGTCAAATGAATCCGAACAGCGCAGAAGAACATGGCCAGCAAGCACAACAAAACCGGGATGAAGTCTGCGGTCAGGAGTAAAGAATTCTCGTGTTTGTGCTGAAATTGAATGCGCCTGACTGTCGCTTGCTGCTGAGCACAGGTAGGAGCCTAATTTTTCATAGTAGTTTTCTATGACTAGTGTGGTACATGATAAAAACTACTAACCACTAGGGACACTCCTGCGAATGCCCTTGCATCCATACCAGCGAGTTCGCTGTAGATTTGAGTCCTGAACGTCTCGCTTGGCAACGAAGTCATCAACATCATGAAGGCGGATTTGGACAAGAGCAATATGTTGACGGTGCATATGAGCAGCATCCACATCTTCGACGTGTACAGGTGCGACAGTTCTGGCCTGATTGTAATTTGAATATCTCGTCTAAGCCCTAGTTTATACTTGCGCCGCTGCGCGGCGCGGCACGATGGTCGGGGTAGGTATTGACCGGGCGGAGCGAAAAATCGATATCTATGGCGACCGTGATGCCGCGCCGCGTGGCGGCGCAAGTATAAACTAGGGCTAAGGCGGGATTTATACTTCAGCCCCCGGGCGGCTCCAATATCATTCCAAGTTCGACGCTCGATGAACCTTGGCATCCTTGATGTTGCTATAGACGAGTGGTTTGTTCAGCGTAGCCAAGATTGGTACAACTCTTTATTGCGGCTTACGTTTCGGCGTCGTCGCCTTCTTCATAGCCTGGAAAAGTCGAAGTCATCTGAGAAGCTACCCTCCCAAATGCCATTTCATTCTGCACCCATCCATCCAAAAGGCTAAGAGACTACGAAAACGATGCCGAAAGAAGTCGAAAACATGGCTAACCTTAGATGTGGACAAAAGGCGTCCACCGTCACCCTGGCTGGACGAAAGATGGGTGAATGAGCTTAGAGCCCGGGGGACCACCCGCCTTAGGGAGCTGGCACCGTACGTCGCCCTCTGCGGGTTTTGACCTCTGGATCATGACCCGTTTGGTCCCTAAGGCGGGTGGTCCATCGGGCTCTAAGCTCATTCACCCATCTTTCGTCCAGTCAGGGTGATGGTGGACGCCTTTTGTCCACATCTAAGGTTAGCCATGTTTTCGACTTCTTTCGGCGTCGTTTTCGTAGTCTCTTAGCCTTTTGGATGGGTTCCTGCAGAATGAAATGGCATTTGGGAGGGTAGCTTCTCAGATGACTTCGACTTTTCCAGGCTATGAAGAAGGCGACGACGCCGAAACGTAAGCCGCAATAAAGAGTTGTACCAATCTTGGCTACGCTGAACAAACCACTCGTCTATGGCTCCAATATCGTTCGTCTTCGCCTCAATATTGATCGCTTTCACAATGTTTCGCCTTCCAGAGGCTGATGTATAAGACCCGCCCAAGACTCCAGTATCGCTTGGGATATTCAATATAACACTAACCATACCTGCACACGTAGATGTACCTATATACGAAGCTGTTCGTTAGAATAAGAAATGATGAATACAGCGCGAACCAGAACAACATCAGCAATGCTACTCCCGCTTGCCACTGGTGGATTAGTCCAGTTGCTACGGTTATGTAGTAGCATACGCCATGATAGCCGCGCTGAAATCAACATTTTGATGGGTATGCCGTAGGACCAATCTAAATCCAATGTATTGAAATGTAATTCTTGTAGCGAAAATTAAGTAAAAAAAAATATTGATGTAACTCTTGCTGTTAAGAGAACGTACAGTCCAAAGTGTATTTGCCACTGGCTTCTTTCTAAATTGAGCTACTGTTAGCTTACCGGCACACATAGTATCATGACTGTTGACACGGTTATGTCATGTACAGCGGTCACAGCGAAGAAATGCTTGTAGATTTTGATGGTTCTCAACGGACAACGCATGTAGAAAGCTATTAACGTCGAATTCGCAAGGAGGGACAGCGTAGATGAACTGTAGATGAAAGCGGCATAAATTGAACCACTACTGATCGTAGTCATCTACCTGTTTGCGATCATTTGCACGATATCTGAAAAAAAAAACTAGTCAGCAGTCTTGAGGTTAAAGGATAAAAAGGAAAAAGAACAGCGTTAGTCAATCCCTATTGGGATGCGCCACGCATTTTTCTTCTACGGTATGTCGTGAAGGTTATTTGAATGCGAAGTTGGCCTTACAATGACTTGCGGTGGCCAGCCGATGGACAAGTCGGCGCTTTATCCTTTCCAGAAATGTGTGGTGTATCAATCCACCGACCTAGGAGAGGTGGAGGGCTTGGTTGGCCTGGCCAGAAAATTCGAACTAAGAACCTTGTATCGGATGCATGCGACAGCCGCCGCCTCTTCCGACTGCACCACTGCGCGCCTCAGAGTTACGTAGGAAGAAGAAGAAAGCACTGATTTGTTCATCCACTGGCCAGGAATGTAGCTAAAAGCAGATGTCTAGAAAACGTACTGCCAGGGGCACAACATCAACAAACACTTCTGAATTCATTCTCCCCACGAGCTCAATGTGCTGGAAAGTGGGTCTATGAAGCCGTGAACGAAAAGGGCGCAGCTGTTGGTTGCTGTCCGTGGAAGTGCCATCCACGGACAGCAACCAATAGCAACCAACAATAAATATTAGGTTGGCAACTAATTTCGTGGACTCTCAAGCGCCTTCAACAAAAGTGTTCATAAACAAATAACAAACAACAGTTTTCAACCAAAGTAAGATGTGTTGGAACGCCGGACTGCTTCCCATTTATCAGCCATCTGGCCCATCCCACAGCTTTCGAATTCTTGTGCTTTTGAAGCCAAGAATCTTGGAGGTGCATTTCGACATGGCCCACATTAATAAATCGTCCTCCAACCAAGAAGTGCTGCAGCGAGCTATAAAGTGCTAGTCACTCGGCGCACAGCCTGGGCTGCAAGGTGGGTGAGTTAGACACTCCCAGCTAAGGTCTTCGATTTTTTTGAAGCTCCCGATTCGTGACGTGTGATCTGGCGTTATCTTGCTGATAGATAATTCCGCTCCTGAAAATCTGTCTGAACCGATTCCAGCGGAGTTCAGCCTGCGCGCGGTCATGTTGAGAAGAGTAGATTTCAGCATTAATGCTGGAACCGTTCTGGACGAGCTCCCAGAAGTTAATACCTTCTTGACACCACCAAACGGAGGAAACGTAGCGAACCGGACGCCTCAAAAAATAGAGGACCTTGACTGGGAGCGTCAAACTCATCCACCTTACAGCCCAGAGCTTGCGCCGAGTGAATAACACATTTTTAGTTCAGTGCAGTACTTCTTGACTGGGAGACGATTTATTAATGTGGACCGGGTCAAAATGTACCTCCAAAGATTCTTGACCTTAAAAGCACAATAACTCTATGGCCGTGGGATAGACCAGCTACCTGATATATGGAAAGCACTTCTGCGTTTTGATTGATCTTATCTTAATTAAAGATTGTCATTAGTTACTTGTTAATAAATACTTTTGCTGAAGATTCTTGAGAGTCCATGAAATTAGTTGCCAACCTAATAGAACCCGCAGAGCTTTCAAGGCTTTTTCTATTTAGGGGTCCTATTCCTTCATGGAACCTTGTTTTTCAAGCATTAGACATATATATTATTAGGTAAGACATATTAAAATTGACTACGAGTGGAAAAAATAAGCAGGAGTAAACTGCGAGACATAACGTCTGAATTAACCGTGCTTCGGTGCTTTTTTCGCATCATGCTCAACTTCAACAGAATTCAATCACGACGTGGAAAATACGACGAGGATTATCTTGAGGAACCACACATCCGTTTTTGTTTTGCTTTGCATCGCTTTGCTATTCAACTGCGAATGAAATCGAATAGGACACCGCCGTTCCGAGTTTGAATCGCGACTAGCGGTGGACGAACGGACGCAGCCTGTGAGGCCCGATATGTCGCTCTTACTGTTAGTGTTTACTAAATGGTCTAATTTCAATTCATTTTTTTTGAGCCTGAAGTGGCTGGTCCTGCGTTTGAAGCCCTTATTTATTGATTTATTTACTCCCCAAAAGTGCGCTTGTACAAAACAACGCTGTAAACATCAAAATTGCCTTGTGCAGCTTTAGTAGCAACACAAGCAAAACCGCGGGTAGATCAGGAGAAAAGGTGCCTTCAAGCCTTTTTGGGGTTTGCTGCGCTTTTTGGAGATGGAGATGGCAATTTTGGAGACCTAAATTCTTCCTACAGTATTCGAACTTGCCGTTCCGGCGTAACGTTGAGACAGTTCCCTAGTGTAAAGTGGATGGGACTGCCGTAACTGCCATTCTAGATCTAGGGCCAGCAATGGCATACAAGGCTGCTTTTAAAAGTTTGCCTTTACTGGAAATTTTATAGAAGACTGTCTCGAGGAAACTTTCTACGACTACATTACTGCAAAAGCTTGCTGTTCTCCTGGTGTCTGTAATCGCAGGCCACAAAGGCCAGGGCGATGTTGTTAAGGTTCCGGAATTTCCTGATCCTAAGCAGTGATCTAGCATGTGGCAGTTGTAGATCATTCGCGGGCTTCTCCGTGATAGATATACACCATTTTAACGTCAAGTTGGACTCTTTTCTAGTGAAGCTTGACAGTTCTGAGATCAAAGTGAACGCCTTCCTAATTAAGGAAAATGAAACAAAAGTTAAGTAAAAAATAAATAAATAAAAACTAGTAAATGTTAACGCTGGTTTGAATAAAAATTCAAGAGTTAAGTTTTTTTAAAGCTTTCAAGTGTTTTTAAGAGTTCAACTGAGACAGGTTTCTTACACATTAAATTGGAGATTCCAAAATGGGTATGAATAGTTTTTTGTTCGAGGACAACTTAGTGCAACTTTCCTTGAAATTTCATTTAAAAAACCGCCTAATAAGTGGATCAATTGTTTGAAATTTTATAAAATTCTTACTTGAGAAGAATAACGACTTAAAGCATGTTTTGGAGAGCAGGACCATTTTTTATTACCAAAAAAGGCGAATACTCCATGCTTTCGTTTAGAACGTCGCGATTTGTATTCGATTGATATCAAAATTTTTGTTTACACAGAGTTTCCTTCCAGTAAACGATTTAGAAGAAACTTTGTACTGATTCCCGGTGCGGTTGGACGACGTCTTCGGGCAATTCTTCTGCATCCTCAGGCACACGTACAAGACATCTGGGTTTCCGCTATTTTTGCGCCCTTTATTTTCCGCTCCTTAGTTTGCGGTCCTTAATTTCCTCCAAGTAATTTTAGCAACGGCGCGGATCGACAGCGGATTATTATACAATATGGTAACGACGTAGTGAGCGTGTAGCGCAGTTGGAGGAGGCGCCGACTGTCGCGTGCACCCGATACCAGGTCCCTGGTTCGGATTTCCCGCCCAGGCCAACCAAGCCTTTCATCCCTTCGGGGTCGGTGAATTGGTACCAGACTTGTTTTGGAAGGATAGAGCGCTGACTTTTTCATCGGCTAGCCACCGCAAGTCACTGTATGACCAAATACGCATTCAACGCACCTCCACGACATCCCGTAGAAGTGGAATGCGTGGCGCATCACAAAGGAGATTGAATAACGCCGTCCTTTACCCTTTATCCTTATGGTAACGACGTCATCTTCTTTAAGACCCGTGGACGTGAGCTAAATGGGACTTTCACCCAAGACGTATCTTCTTCGCTGCTTGTGGGTTTCGCGAGAAATGTTGCATTACGAGCTCCTACAGCAGGACACACCATCCATCATCTGTAGCATTTTCGCCAATCCGCTTCAGACGCTGTTTGAGAAAAATGGCCGGGTCGTGTTTCTGCCCGCCTACTCCACGATAACGCTCGTAGCTAAAGAGCTAAAGAGAACCATGAAAAAATGGAGGAATCTGGCTGGGGCGCGATTTTCTGCCTGCCCTATTCCCCTGACATTGTTTGTTCAGAATTTTACCTATTTCGGTTTTTATCGCATTTCTAGAAAGGAAAGTTCGACCAAATTGAAGATATTGAAAGTACGATCAGAAATTATTTTACTCCTCAGTCTTTCCATTTCTGGTAAGACGGAATCGCCGCTGACCTCTACTTGGGAGACTGTATGTAACCAGAGAGTGGCGGTGGCGATTTAATTGTTGAGTAAATTCTAATCTGTTCAGAATACTAAAAAATCAAAAAAAAAAAATCAAACGGCTTGACATATTCTGACCAACCTTATACAAGGTGTCTCAAAAGAATGCATACACTGTTATGATCATATGATTATGATTATTGGCTCATATGATTATGATTATTTACTGACATATGAACGACATGGAATGCGCCATGCACTCGTCTGAAATTTTGTATTATACACTCGATTGATTGTGTTTCGCTTGAATACTTGTTATAATTTCTTCACAAAGTGGCCGCTTCGATTGAATTGTGCTTCCTTTAGGGTTCAAAACTTAAAAACTTAAAAATGGTACGCGGAAAATGCAGAGTATCCCAAACAAATGCGGGTAGTATTTAAAAGTTTCTAACATTGCTGTTACTGCAGCTTTTGAAGGTGTTTGAGGCTCATCTGAAAGCACACAGCAACGAGCTTTCTGATACGTGCAAGTATCCAAGATTGCGCTATGCTCCCGCCTGAAATCTTGCATTTCAGACTCGATCGATTGTGCTTGGGCTGAATGCTTGTCTCTCTGACAGTCTTGTTATTACTAAGCCAGATTAACAATATGCCGATTAACCTCTCCATTCAGCTTGAATGCTGCTTCACCAGTCCACAGAATCCGCCTTGAAACTTGGGGCTCCTGCAGACATTTAAATCGTGCGATCAATAAACTCGTATGTCGCGCCTCTTTCACATGATTTTCAAGTTTTAGACGTTAAAATAAGCACAGCACAGGTTAATCTGGTCAAGTAGTAACAAGATTGTGACAGGCATTCAGCCCATGCACAATCATTCGAGTCTGAAGTGCAAGGTTTCAGGCGGGAGCATGGCGCAATCTTGACTCTTTGCACGCCACAGTAATCTCGCTGTCCTGCGCTTCCATGTGAGTTCCAAACATCTTCAAATGCTTCACTAGCGTCAATGTTAGAACGTTTCAAATACTACCCGCATTTTTAGGACACCCTGCACTTTTCGCAAACCATAGTGTGATTTTAAGTTTTAGACTCTAAAAGGAGCACAAATTAATCGAAACGGCCACTTTGTGAAGAAATTATAACAAGTATTAGTAGAGAAACACAGTCAATCGAGTGTAAAATGCAACATTTCAGAGGAGTGCGCGGCGCATTCCATGCCGTTCATATGTCTGAAAATTTCATTTTCTTAAGCTTTCATATGAGCCCTTAACTTAGTCAGTACCTTTGCTGTGAGCAAATTTATCAGCTTTCAAACAGTGTATGTATTTTTTGAGACACCCTGTACTTTCTCAACGCTACCCTTGAACAATATGCTCTTTTGAACCACCGTTTATTTAGTTCCAAATGTCTTTGTTGTTTGCGCAGCATTTTTTCGAGATTTGGATTTCCAACAAGAAGAAGTAAATTTATCACAACTAGGACAAGATTATAGAAATTGTATCAACCTGCTGAAGAAGCACATAGACGCATGATAGTTAGTAATCGGTTAAATTTTCGCTTCGTACTTCCAAAAGATTCTACCGCGGTTGGTCAAACCTCTCTTGTTCACTGTGGATTGTCTTCTGTTTATAAGTGCATCAATTCGCGAGATATTAGCAGTCATAGGTTCTATCGTATCAAAATTGTGTAGGTTCTACGAGGAGAAAGTGGATGTGGATAAGCGTTAGAAAGCGCTTTTGTCTCCACTTAATGCGGGGGTGGAGACATAACAGACATGTATTTGTTGTCGCGAAACGCCTCACCAGGAAGACAGAGTTTTGTAGTGAAACTCCGTTTCTCAGACGAAAATGTATTCTTGGAACATAACATTGCCAATGCCTGAGACTGAGGTTCGTGCCAGTTCAATGGTTCCATTGACGCTTAATTAGTCGTTGGTATTCCCGGTGTCCCTTCGAAGTGAAGGCTAATAGACAACTACTCCGCTCGGTAACAACGGAAACAAGTGTGATGGGAGATTTATCGACAGCAGAACATCAATAAATGAGGAGCGGAAGAGCTGCTGGAGAGTCGTGCACAGAAGCCCTGCACCTTCGAATCGGTTCCTTATATGCATAATTCTACTGGGCCTGACTACCTTGCCAACGTTGGACGCTGACCTGCCTCTCACAAGAGGGTCAGAAGCGTGTGTCTGAACTGGTGAGCGAGTCATATAGGGAGAATCTTCACCCTCAATAAGTGTAAAAATGTGTTTCTTTTTTACCAAGTCGCTAAACACAAGGAGTAGGGGATCCTTGAAGTCGCAATGGAATACGACGCATCACGAGTTTGGGGTCTTGTACGCCCGCGATGCATCTCCCGGCAAGGTGCTCGGAGCGCAGTGGAAGTGGGGTTGCTTCATGCGAGGATGGTCGAGGGTTTGGTTCCTCTGCGCTGCTATATTTTCGCATTTCCACTGACTGGTTGAGATTTGTGTGATTCTGACGTCTATACCATTTTTGGACGTTTTCTGCGCATTTTCTAGCTGTACTGTGGAGAGTACCTTTCTTGCGACTTGACTATTACTGACCGCAACCTTTCTAAGCACAAGACAGTGATTAAGTTATTCAACAAGTTATTCAATGGTGTACAAACGCTCAACACCTTCGAAGTCCTTTAGTATGCTGACCATCCGTTCGGCCAGCTTGATTTCTTCCCTCGAAGGTTACTTGTCTAAAGGTGGGTCTCACTTTAGCGTGAGCAAGTGGATCACTACTCGAGCATCGGCATATATTGTTTATGTTACGTTTCAGAAAACCTTCAGCAGACCTCTGATTTCCAGGTGACAGACAAAGATGAGGGAAAGGGTGTATGTCTAGGTCCATTTGCGTGATCCACACCTCGTTTTGCAATTTTAACCACCTGTGACGACACATCCTGGGGTCGGATTCATCAACGACTTGCATAACTTTAACAGAGAATTCGCAGCGGAAAACTCACCAGGGAAGGATCTCAGGCGTAGGTCTGAACAGGAGAAATGGATAGTACTTCGAGAACCTCCACTCTTCATATAGTAGAAAAACATTTTCGTTTTTGCTGAGTCCCGTTCAGACATACACTTCAGACCTTTTTCTTGTCAGGGATGAGCGGGTAATGAAATTTTGAAAACCGGATAACGGATGACAGATAATTTCGTCAAAAAATGACCGGATAACGGATAAGGAACAAACAACAAAAAATAAAACTGAGTTTAGACTTTTTGAATATAACCCTTTCATTAGTAATGTTGTTAGTGTAACTTGTGACACAGGAGGTTTGAGATGGATCTTTCGCCTCTACTGGCAAACTAACAAAGGAGAACACCCTCCTCACTGTGGATCCAACTGACTGCTGAAGGCGGCGTGAAGTAGAACATCAGGTCATGCCATACAAAGATCCACCTAAACACTTCATTTGCCACAATATACGCTTGCTGACAACCTTAAAACCGCAGTTTCAAGAGGAAAGAAGAGGGAAACTGATGACTCCTTTCATTAGTGAAGTCACCATATTATGAAGGCTCTATGGAAGTCTCAGAGAGTATTGGGGGCATTCAGTAGAACTGCCTTTTGTGCTCTCATCGGGCCAACTTCAAGAAAAACGCGACAGGACTCTGTAGTTGCTAAAACGAGACTATTATTTATTTTGCATGAACACTCTGCTAGCTGACATTTTAGCATTACTGGCTTTTTCATTGATAGGAAAGACAAGAGAACCTTGAAACGTCGGTCACTCGTCCAAGAATAGCTTCATACTACAGCACTGTTAAACGATAGTGGGAAAGTGCAAGAGACTGACCTCTTACCAGGGAGTACCCGCATCTCGGATGTTTTCATACGGTCAGTTGGTTTATTCAAGTCCTCAAGTGACTAGTATTGAGGTTGTAGGCTGTTACAACGATGTTTTGTTGCGGTCAAAACTTTATCGCCAGGCAAAAAAAAACCGAACCTCGTATTTGTCTTGGAGTCAAAACTTAACTTCTGGCAGGGGTAACTTTGCCATACTTTCGAGAACTTGATAATGATGTTTAGCCTATGAACACTCTGAAATACAGGGGTGCCGATAAGTATTGTCGTCGCGAAAAACGCTATATTTTCAATAATACGCGAGATTTTTAAAAAATATTATTCCTCAATATAACCAACAAAGTGTAGATTGGATTTTACAAAAATGCTTCGAATAGCCACACTTTGCTTTTACGCAGGCTTCAAGTCTTGGTTTCAGTGATTCTACGGTGCGCTGCAGTAGCTGGCGTCGACTTCGGCCCAGGCTTGATTAAGTTCGCGGTGAAGTTACAGTCGTAACACATAAGTACATAGTCCATCTATCGACTTCGCTGCGTGTACTTAAGTGGGTAAATATTCCATTGCGAACTTACTATTAGGGTGTCCCATAACTTTCTGGGCTATTCGAACCATAAGTGTTTGGCGCGTTATAACTTCTTTATACAAGATCCAAACGGGATGTTCTTTTGGCATAGGAGGGCGATTTGAATATGTTTCGCAATAGCATATCGATTACCTCTATCGGCCTGCTGCCCGCACTTTGGCAATTTCTCAAAAATGAAACGGAAATCGACTTATCGCGACTGCTTCTTCATCACTTCCGTTCTGGACCGTCTGCGTACACTGCTCACAAAGCTATGGTTGCTTTGTTAGGTCCAGACGTGCGCAGCAAGTTCACGTGTGAAACTTGGCTCAATCATTTCCGGAAGGGAATGTACAGCATTACGGATAAGAAGCATACTGGAAGAGCGATCGGACCGAATGAACGGCGAGTGCTTACAGCAGTCAGGAGGCAGCCTGCCAGAAGCGTAAGGACGATATCGAAGGCTATCAGTACTCCACGTGGCACTGTTCATCGTTACCTGAAACAAAGGGGAAGAAGGGCAGCCTTGCCAGGATGGATCCCGCATTCACTGACTCCATCTCAGAGGCGAGAGTGAGTGGTCACCTGTCAGAATAATCTCAACCGCACAAGAACGACTGCGTGGTTGACCACGGTTGTGGTACAGAACGAGAAGTGGTGCATGTACGATAACACCACACGGGTGATCCAGTGGCTTCTGAAGCATGCAAGACCAGAACGAATTCCGAAGCCGTCCCCACATGGAAAGAAGATTTTGCTTTCATTTTGGTTCACGAGTCGGGAAGTCCTGCACTACTCGCTTTTGCCGGATGGGCAGGCGATTACAGCAGACTTGTTCATTGAATATATGCTGGAGTTCGAGTCGGTACTATTCGTGTGTTAGTGGTTAATGCACGACCGCATCGAGCGAAAGGAACACAGGAGACGGTGGGGAAGGAGTCTATCGAAATTGCGGCACATCCTGCGTATTCACCGGATATCAGCCCTTGTGGCTATGCTGCATTTAAAGGTCTTGCTCTTTTTTTCCATGAACAAACGATGCTCGTAACGTCAAGAGGTTCAGTGCGCAATTGTCGAATGGATCGGCAGCAGACCAGCTTCTTTCTGGTAGAATGCAATCAACTCTTTGTCCAATCGTTAGAGAAAGGTTGCGGCCACAAATGAAAAATATATCGATTGACTACACTTGGTCATTATCTTGTTCTAATAACTTTTAATAAAGATGGTATAATAGCCCAGAAAATTATGGGACACCCTAATAGATTAGAAAGTCTCCAATTATTATTCCCTTCCATTCTTATGGTTATGGAGAATCCTCTATCTAAACCATTAAACAACATGTCTTAAGAGTTAGTCAATTTGTTGTTCGTTATCTGGCCTAAAGCGACTGGATAACGAACAACAAAACGGATAGTTCAGAACCAGGGGTCACATTTAACGGTTAACGATTTAACGAATTTAACGAATTGATGGTATTTCCGTTAAAATCCGGCTTAGCGATTTATTTATTTATTTAACGGAAATTTTTAGAAATTTAACGAAATTTTAACGGACCTTTTTCCTCAGTAAGTTTATCACTTTCTCCTTAGTTTTCCAGTCCTCATCCTCCCAATTAGGACAATTCCTGAAAAACTATTGTAGTCAGGAAGAATATTTTGATGTTTTTATGCTATTCTCGGGCCTTCTATGGCGCATTTGAATTTTTAGAAATAATGCAATTGGAGCCAGAAAAGTTCTTCGTCGAGCCGCCGAGCACGTCAACAAATCCACAAAGTTAGTGGTCTGACCTCCTCTAAGATAGGCTTATCATCACTTAGCGCTGCTTATCCCAGAATTCTTTGCTCTCCACCAAAAAGAGCCGAAAAGGGGAAAATGTTTTCAGTCGGTGGACGTATTTTAAATAATTTGAGAAAAATGCTAGTGAAGGGATAAAGAACGCCGTCACTTAATCTTTTTCGGGATGCGCCACACATTCTACTTCCACGGGATACCCTGGAGAAGATTTGAGACGTAGTTGGCCATGCAATGAATTCACTTTGTAGTCAGACGATGAAGAGGTCAGCGCTTTATCCTTCCCGGACAAGCCTGCTACCGATTCACCGAGAGGTGGAAGGCTTGGTTGGCCTGAGCGCAAAACCCGAAACAGGAACCTAATATAGGATATGCATGCGAAAGCCGGCACCCTCTCCGACTGCGCTACACGTGCCCTAATAACGAAACATTGGAAAACTTATTTCCTGAACGAAAAACACGTCAACGACCGTGTCACACCCTTTTGAGCGTGCTGAACCGTGTGACAATATGTCGTGTCAGAGTTCCGACAATGTAAAAAACCGATTGGTTTCGCGCACAGGGCACGCGAAAATCGTACGCTCGTCAACGTGCTAACACTCCACTGACGGAAAACCAGGAAAGGGGAGGAACTTCGTAGTCTGAATGATATACGGCGCAGAACGCGTTTGGGGTATTGTGCGCCCGCGATGCATGTGCAGCCAGTGGCCCGGAGCGCAGGTGGGTAGAGGGTTGACTCATGCGAGAGATGTCAGGGGTTTGGCTCCTCTGCATTGCTGCACTTTTGTATTTCAACAGATGGTAGAGATTTGAGGGATTCTGAGTCTATACCATTTTCAGACGTTTTCTGCGCATTTTTCCAGCGATACGTTGTGGTATTCAACATGGTGATGTATAAATGTTCAACACCAGTGATACACAGGTACAAAGTGCATGAAGCACCATTGGGCACCATACGGGTAGCGTATAAAGGCTACGAGCTCCTCATAATCTGTTTCCATACATCGACCAAAGGCCTCAGGAAAAACCATCCTGCTCAGATTTTCAACTGAGACCACGTTGTGACGTCGGAGGTGGTTCAAATGAGAAACGAGGTGTGCGGATCCCGCAAATTAAGCTAAACGGCATCGATACACTCTTTCCTTCATGTCTGCCTGTCACCTGGAAATCAGAGGCCTGCTGAAGGTTTTCTAGAACCTAACACCAACAATGTCCGCCGACGGTTGAGTGGTGATCCACCTGCTCACGCCGAGGTGTGGCCCACCTTTAGACAAGGAATCTTCGAAGGAAGAAATCAAGCTGGCCAAACGGATGGCCAGCATACTCAAGGACTTCGAAGCACGTCAACTTGAAGTTATCGACGACGAACAGCTGGAAGGGATAGAAGAAGAGGAAGATTGGGATCCGTTTGATGAACTGATGGACGTGGAGAGGCAAGCAAGCAGTGGGCATGTGATAACATTTTCGGGTGGAACTCTTGTTTCGGAAGAAAGGGCACGTCTTCAATTGGATTTCGGTTGCGTGCTCATAACCATGGAGGAAGGCACCGCGATTCACTGCACAGGCACTTTGTACCTGTGTATCACCGGTGCTGAACATTTATCATTATGTTGAATACCACAGCGTACAGCTGGAAAATGCGCAGAAAACGTCTGAAAATGGTATAGACGTCAGAATCCCCAAATCTCAACCTATCAGTTGAAAAGCAAAAATGCAGCAGCGCGGAGGAACCAAACCCCTGGCCTTCCTCGCATGAAGCAACCCCACTTCCACTGCCCACCTGTGCTCCGAGCCACTGGCTGCACAAGCATCGCGGGCGCACAAGACCTACAAACGCGTTCTGCGCCGTATTCTATTGTGACCGCCTACTTGGGTTTAGCGATTTGGCAAAAAATAAACACATTTTCAAACCAATTGAGGGGTGAGAATCCTCTCTATATGACTCGCTCCCACCGTTCAGACATACGCTTCAGACCCTTCCCTTGTAAGGGGACGTTCAGAGCAGCATAGTTGCGCGACACGACGTAATGATAGTCTTTAATATCGATCATTCGTGCTGCCCGATCGATATAGGTACTTATCATCTCGTCGCGTCGCACTGCGATGCTGCTCTGAACAACCCATAAGGACTGAGAATTACTGTAGAAGCAGAGCTAACTCTACAAGGAGCACTCTGGAAATAGGAGCAATCTCTCTTAAAAATCACTTTAAAAATTTACCGGCTAAAGAATTAACCTCCCACCCCTCCCTACTATGTGTAATATTACTATTATTAATAAGCTTAATAGTCGAGTATCCGTGTAGAGTCTGCTCATACGCCCGGGTCTAGATATCGAACCAACCGCCCATATTGATCTGAATCTCGTCTAGGTGCCGGCGATACAGCCTCAAAAGCATCGACAGAAGTGCATTTTTTTCTTCATGTTCCTTCTTGATAGCTGCTGTCTGCAAGACCTTTGAATGCTTGGTCTTTGTTTGAGGGCAAATGGTAAGGATTTCGTGTTATTCAAACGGGCTTTCCTTGATGCACTCTGGAAAGGTGAATTTTTAGTAAGAATTTTCTTTTAACAAGATAACTTTCACTTCAACAGATTATGTGAACTCTGTTTCCACCACGTCTTGTCTATCCTCCGAGAAGTTTAATGTTCGATAGGCGGCTTTCGAAATAGCCACCGCCCAATTCATGATCCGGATTCGGTGAGGATTCGGACGCACTGTATCGCACTCCGAAACTCTGGCATCGATCGATAGAATTCCCAAGCACCTCTCGATCGATGCCAGAGCTTCGTCACAACAGCGGCTGGTCGCCGAGGCGAAGTATGAACTGCCGAGCGATTCTTTGCTTTTTTTTTGTTACACAAATTGGCTCGTACCAGAGATGGGCACTACGTTCTTGTCGCTAAAATTCCTCAACGATTTTTTGACGGAAATTTTGACGCAACAGGCAGTAGGAGGGGGAAGAGTTGGACAAGTAGGCATTTATGTGAGAAATACAAAAACTCTTGCCATTTTGCTTCAATGCTGCAATTGACCAGAATAAAGTTGAATGTTTAACACGAATGTGTCACTCGACGCACACCCGGAGTCTGTTGGGCGCTGTTGGTTTAATTGAAAAATGGTGGAAGTGTTTTATATGCTGTTTTCACGCCGAACATGTCACTTTCGAAGAAACTAAGTACATTCCCAAATCAATAAGAGCACTTTCCAAATGAAAAGTGTCGTCTTCCAAATCAAATCAAGCTGGGTTCGGTTTGTATAATTCACTACGATTTTCTTTCAAAATTTGTGATTGCCTTGTGTTCAAATGGTTCTTTTGCTATTTTAGCTACACAAAAGTCTAGAGCTTCTTTTAACGTGCAGAAACCTGCTGTTTTCACGCTCTTTTTTCGAGAAATGGTTGCTCCATGCACATACCTTTCATCACCGCTTGAAATTTTTAATTTTGAAACAAAAATAGCATAAATTTTGAATTGAACATTGATTTGAAGTTGGTAAAAGAACCAAAGTTAGCGTTACTCGATCTCTCCGTATAATGCGCCACGCATTTCAATTCCATGTACGGAATATTGTGGAGGAGTTTGAATGCAAATTTGGCATATTCGATAACTTACGGTGACCAGCCGATGAACGGGTCAGTCGTTTATCCTTTCCAGACCTTTCTAGACAAGTCTGGTACGATTTCATTGAGCCCGTCGAGATGAAGACTGGGTTTACCATGACAGCGCCCGAACATTGACCCTGACTCGACGTGCAGGCGACAGCCGACGTCTCCTCCGACTGCGCTATTCCTGATTTTTAATACGTCCAAAACTTTGTGTCAGCCGCGAAACCTATGCATCCTAGGCTAAGTAAATCCTGTCTACAGGGTCTTTGCAGATTCTTCGAGTCTTCTACTTCTACAAGGACTCTCGTTACTTGTTATTAATGCGACCTACATGGGAGGAGGTGTGTGTGTGGCATGAACGCAATAGCCAACGAGCACCATTTAGAGCGTCGACCGAGAACGCTCCTTGTGGTTGTCATTGAAGATCCACCCCCATGTAGGCCACATTGACGAATAACTCCTCTTTGATTCCTTGATTTCGACAGTTGTGCACAGTTTCACATGTACAATAATATTTATTCTATTTGTTATAAATCAATGACCCGATTGCGCAGTGATCGGGTTCGTTCTCATCTCGGAGACGAATATCGACGGCACAGCGTTTTTACTTCGAATGCAGTTAAGGCGAAGCTTGGAGAGAGTGTATGTGCGATAGTCCTTGAGGAAGAGTACTGTGATGACTGGACCGAACACCGGATACAAGGCGATCAGAATCGTGATCGTGTACGAGATTCCGGGGCTGGAGGTGAGGCCGCCGAACAGAAGCACGTAGGCCACCATCGTCGGAGAGTGAAGGAACGCGAACGGGCACACGCTCTGAAATTCCTTCTTATTATTCTACGAAAGGCAGATTTTATTGCATTTTAGCCTTTCTGATTTTAGCCGTTTTTCTTTAGAGTGTTGTATGGGAGAGGGTCATATTTTTCTGATTCTGATGGTGTCAGTTCTTACCACTATAGATGAACACACCTGTAGTAGCAACAGGATGAACATCTGGTGATGCAGCTTCCGAAGATTCTTGCTGAATGCGCCCTCCTTAAGCGTTCGGTTGATATTTATGGCCGAGTGCACCACTATGGCCGCGATAATTGACATAAGAATCAGGACTTCAACGACCAGCGTCATGGAGAGGGGTGTAAGGCTGTTCTGAAACATCTTGTAGTTAATTAATTTTAGACTAAATCCGATTTGTTCAATGTTGTAAAGAGTAGAGTTTACTTTCATACTTTGGTCGGAGGAGGCGCCGACTGTCGCCTCCACCCGATACCAGGTTCCTAGTTAAGATTCCCCGCCCAGGCCAACCAAGCCTTCCATCCCTTTGCGGTCGGTGAATTGGTACCAGATTTGTCTGGGAAGCGGTGACTTGTTCATCGGCTGGCCACCGCAAGTCATTGTATAACCAAATACGCATTCAAATCTCCTTCACGACATCACCTAGAACTATTAGGTTGGTGCATAAGTTGTCGGACATTTGATCCCTCCTGAATTGAAAGCGCATTTTCCCGCCAAATTTCTCACATGTATCAACGCCTAAATGATCGATCGATAGAGAAAGGAAAGGGCTACAAAACTGTTCCTAACATTTACTTCTGCGTTGTTAACGTCAGCTATTATGGCTAAGCAATTCATCCCAACTGAGACGCATTTTCGGCACGTCATGCTATTCCTGCATCAATCTGGCCTCAATGCCAACGAATCGTATCGTCGTCTGAACGATGTTTACAACGAGAGTGCTCCTACTCTAAGTACTGTGTACCAGTGGTTCTCGAAGTTTGCAGTCGGTGAATTCTCCGTTGAAGATAATGAACGAGAAGGCGCCCGATGACACTGGATTTGGATGGCCTCCGAAGTAGAGTTGAAGCGGACCCATACCAAACCACTCGCGAACTATCAAGCACTCTTGGTGTTAGTCACTCAACAGTCGTTCGAGGATTGAAGTCGATTGGCAAGGTGCAAAAATTGGGTCGCTGGGTGCCTCACGACTTGACACAACATGACATGGATCGCAGAGCCGATGTCGCTCTGTCTCTCCTTACCCTCAGACGTATCCACGGATGGCTGGACCACCTTGTCACCGGGGATGAGAAGTGGATACTCTATTCTAATCATCACCGGCGTGCACAGTGGATTGACGCAACTGGAGGTGCAGAAGACGTTCCGAAACCCGACCTTCACGTGAAAAAGGTGATGCTATGCATTTGGTGGAGCGTTCTTGGCGTAGAATACTGGGAGCTGCTGGACGAAGGGATAACAGTGACGGCAGAGGTTTACGTCAACCAACTGAGGAAGTTGAGCGCCCACCTTCAAACCACACGAGGAGAGCAAGTGAAGGTGTACTTTCAACGCGACAACGCTAGACCGCATATTGCCAGAGCGACGGCGGCTGAGTTGGCGGACTACGGATGGACCGTTCTTCCACACCCACCTTACTCACCAGTTCTCGCTCCTTCTGATTATCATTTGTTTTCAAGCCTTCAACGCTATTTGGACGGCCAGCAATTCAGGAACCGAGAGGATGTCAAGGAGGCACTGCTCACATTTTTTGAATCGCAACCGGCCCGTTTTGGAGGAAAGGCATCCATGCCTTACCAGCACGTTGGCGAAAGACAATTGATGTAAAGGGTGGTTACTTCAAATGATTTTTCGTATGTTGTGATAATAAATATTTCATGCCCCAAATGTCCGAGAACTTATGCACCAACCTAATAGAATGCGTGGGGCATCCCAAAAGGGATTGAGTAACGCCGTAAAAGCATACTATTGCTGCGGTTAAAAATCCTTATTATCTATGTTCCTTACTTATTCATACTGTTGTTCAGGTTGTTGGAAAAGTCCTGCGACGAAATTTTCAAACATTTTTCAAGGTTTTACGAAAACTGCCACTGTCTGTTCAGTGCCACTACTACATAGCTTATAAACCAAACATTATAGAACTAGACTTCAGCGGCCTATCGACCTAATTTAAATATATATTTATATAAAAATATTCGAAGAGAAATCTTTCAATAACCCTTATTATGTTAACATTTAAAAAAACAATGTTGAAATTATGACATCTCCTTACATACTTCACGATGTGCAACCGGGTAGATATTATAATGAACAAGGTTTGTCTGAAGGAAGGTTGTAAACAATTCATGAAAGTTTATTTTTAGATTTTCATAATACCCAAGTATTTTTGATTGAAACTGTGTAAAAATAAACGAGTGACATTTTAAAACAAGTTTCGCATTGTTTAAGAGCTTCTTCGAAAACCTAATATATCTTTACTGCTACTACAGCTCCTCAGCTTCCGTCTCGAAGGGATTTATGACAATCTTTTGAACACATAACGTAAAAAATTATGCAAGGAAGAGCTCTATTAGGTTATATCATACATATTCTTTACGTCGAAATGACTAGAAGAATCTGCAATTTTTGATTGCTCACAAAATTATTTCCCTTCAGCTACAACAATCCAAGTTGATCTCCTTCAAGGGTGAGAAACTCTTTCGTTGTGTAGGATGTCGAGATCGCGCCGTGCACATGTTGCCGTGTCTGCTCGATTTGCAGTGCAAATCCAATCAACATGAAGTTCAACATCAACATGAGTTTGTTATGTTCGAGAAAAGCTCGATTTCTTTTACACCTTATCTTGAAGAGCCTTCATTTTGAGCTCTGATTTTTGTTATCTGATATAAGTAGTAAAAATCTGAATGTAAAGGACTAGTTTGAGGCGAATCTCAAAACTCGACAGCCAAATCATTTTTTCAATCACTGGCGAAAATTTCTTGCAAAAAAGACAAATAGATATACTGTTGTTTAGCCGATTGTGATGGAATCCATAGATCTATGAAGGGACAGAAATTTTCCATTACTACTACTTCCTTTGCGAATTTTCACTATTTTTAAATGACGCATCTTCTTAATTTTTAAATTCTGCTTGAGCATCCAGTTATTGTTCAGAGCTTCATAAGTAGTTGTGCGAAATCATAATAGCTTCTCAAACAGGGATTATCCCGAATAACGCTCAATATTATCATGATTCGCTCGATTGCGAAATTTTGCCTGGACATGGCGCAGTCTCTGCATCCAGTGCATTAAAAGATTGCTGCATTATCAGCTCTCACCAGGGAAGGGTCTCAGGCGTAGGTCTGAACGGGGAAAATGGATAGTACTGCGAGAATCTCCACCCTTCAGATACTAGAAAACATGTTTCGTTTCTGCTGAGTCAACCCAAAAAGCTACGGGCCCTCGAAATTGGGGGTACAGTATTGCACCGTCACCCTATCGTAACCTACCCTAATCGGCCGAAATTTGAAAAAAAATGATGTCAGATTCGTGATCACCACCCCAAATAAAACCACTGCTTGTGGTTTGGGAGACAAATTTTTTTCGATCTCTCCTCGACCTCTGGAGTCGTGAAGGTACAATAATAGTGCCTTAATGGCAGTTTAAATCAGCTTATTTCCTACACGTCTCCTACACATTTATTTTACTCTAAATTGTCAAAAACGGCTTTACCGTGAGTTGTGCTTCACTCACTTTTCCCAGTTTCAGGATTATACAATGTTTTGTGTTTTTCATCGAATGGTAATCAGTGAGATTTCAGCAGGGCTACAGCAGGACCAGGGCTGTCGAGGTCATCATCACCATTTCGCCCAAACTTCTCCCAGGGGAGTTATTTGGGGTGCTGATCACGAATCTGACATCCGTTTTCCGTATTGAGCTGGAGCACGTTAAATTACAGTAGGTAGAGATGATTAATGGTAAGGCCGCTGTCACCGTTTTTGTCCAAACTTCGTGATGAGCACGGATCTGACCCATATTTGACAAATTAGAGTGAAGCAGCTGTGTAGTAGATGTGCAGTAAGCAAATTAGTAAAGGAGGCGGCAGTCATGCAAAATGCAAAAAGAGTGCGTAGCACGGTAGTTGAACATCTGACCTAGCGCTTGTGAAGCAGCCTCTCAGCCTGCTGAACCACCGATTCGCTTGCCACACAGCCTTTCGCCACGCCCATATACATCAGCGCGCGCGCGTAGGATTGTGGGTACGCGCTGACGGTGCAGTACTGTACCCCAAAATTCGAAGGCACGTAGATCCTTGGATTCGAGGACTCAGCAAAAACGAAACCTGTTTTTCTACTCTATGAAGGGTGGAGATTCTCGCTGTACTATCCATTTCCCCCGTTCAGATCTACGCCTGAGACCCTTCACTGGTTAGAACAGACTAAAAACATTACTATAACCGAAAAAAGTACTATTGTACTTCACAAAGGGTGATTATTTTCGGGACACTTCAGGATAAGCGTGCGTTGAGGATTGCCATCTTAAGATTTAGAAATTCATTTTAACTGACCGCAAATCCGTGAGGGATTCATGGTCGACCATAGTGATGAAGCAAGAGTGCCCTGGTATATCAGCTATAGTTATCCTCACCTTCATAGAGAAGCCGAGCTGTGCGCAGTCGTAGGAGTTGAGGCCGGTCGTGCGAGCGACCATTCCACTGAGCTCCTCGATGAAGTCGTCATTTGGCCAGAAGGCCACGAAGACGATGATGCACCAGTTCGCGATGACCGCTACATTCAGAAGAATGGCGATCAAGACTCCACGCGGTCTCAGATGTTTGTGAAAGAAGCGGGGCCTGAAGGAGGCATTGAGTAAGAAACAGTATGTCTTTCTCCATGTTTCTCTTTCGCACTTTGCTAACCATGAAAGCGATTAGTCTTCATTTACATGTAATTTTCCCATCATGTCGGGAACTTCTCACCTAAAAATTAAACAAGTAATAAATAACAAAAATAATTATAACTAGGACACTCTTCTGAGCTAGCCTAAGGCCCCTGTTATACTCCCGCGGGAGCTTCCGCGGGGCGTCCGCGGATGGACGGTGCACCGCTGACCGCGGGCGTGACGGGGCGCGGCGATTGGCCGGCTCGGGAAACCCGGCGCGATTTCCGCCCATCCGCGGACGGAAGCTCCCGCGGGAGTATAACAGGGGCCTAAGACTTTTGAAATCGAATAGAATTGTTTCAAATTGAAAAGGACTTCTTCTATATTGAAGTAAGACTCTCCAAAAACGTTAGAATAATCATCTGTTTAGAGAAAATATTAGTATAATTTGTTTGTAGTTTTAATTCACCTACATAATAAGTGAACTGTGATTGCTTGAAATTTTACAAATTTCTCATCTTTTGAGGAAGGTAGTGGTTCGGAACTTGTTTTAAAGAGGGGAAAGGCAGCCATTTTTAGTGCTAAAATAAGGGCTAGTGCCACGTTCTTCTTCAAGACGTTGTGATTTTTATTAGATTTATAGCCAGCCTTCTGCTTGCAGTGAGTTTCAAATTTGTAAACGATACAACAAAAACTATTGTAGAAACACATATCAGTCAAATAGAAGCTCCGAATACCGACTAGACTAGTCGGAACTATGTTTTTGGAGAGTCTTACTTTAATAAAGAAGAAGTCCTTTTCAATTTGAAACAATTCAGTTCGATTTCAGAAGTCTTAGGCTAGCTCAGAAGAGTGTCCTATTTAATAATTATTTTTGTTATTTATTGCTTGTTTATTTTTTAGGTGAGTGTTCCCGACATGGTGGGAAGCATTCTACATGGTCAAGGTACAGTCTCCTTTAATGCCTTCATCAGCGCTACTGCTCTGATCACCTGGCTAACCTTGGTTATGCTAGGAAGAAGGCGACCCTGCCGAAACGAAAGCTTAATAAACGCCATATAACGATAACAACCTCGCTTAGATTTCAAGAAAGAAGCAATACGAATCAAATAAAAATTGCGACGAGCTTATCGAGTGCATAGCGCGATTTTTCCTTTTAATGCATCAAATGATTACCTTCTTGCTGCGCTTCAAAGCGAAGTTTAATTCATTATTTTTCTTGAAAAATAAAATGATTGTGAAATTTTTACACTCATTTGGGAGGCTCAACTAAAAAAATAAATAAAATAAGTTATGTGAAGACTTTTTTGATAGTCTTTAATTCAATATATAATTAGTTTTTTTTTCGATTTCGTCCTCAAAGAGTTTGAGGTTTTGAGAACCTAAAAGAGCTTAGAAAGTGTCCAATTTGATTCGAAAAGTGTCTACTTTCACGAGAAAACGGTATAAACTGCAGAAGCAGCAGCCTCATCGCTACACTGTTCCGAAAGATTTTCTAAGCTTGAAGGCCACCAAAGGTTTTTCGACAAAGTATTGATTTTGTGGTTATTATATTTGTTGTTATACAAGCAGGTGTTGTTGTACCAGGCTTCCAATAATTCTTGTCCGAAAATTTCACCATTTTTAATTTTTTCAACTTTATTGAAAAACAAGTGTAATCAGCAATATAACCACCACAGTTATCCACAACAGTGGCCCATCGATTGAGCAGGTCGCCGGTGCCCTTCGCCCAGAACTCCGGGGACTGCGACTCGAAGAAGTCCGCGATGTCGGATTTGAGGTTGTCGTAGTTGGTGAATTTTCTTCCGGCCAAATGGTGCTTCAGCGGACGAAACAAATGGTAGTCGGAGGGGGCGAGGTCCGGGGAATACGGCGGATGGGCAACCGTCTCCCAGCCGAGCATCGCCAACTTCTGCTGGGTCTCCTTCGCCATGTGGGGGCGCGCGTTGTCGTGCAGCAGGTGGAGCGAGGCCCGTCGGGGACGCTTTTCTCGGATGGCGGCGGCTAGTTTCTCGAGCTGATCGGTGTTGATGGAGGCGGTGACCGTCCTGCCTTGCGGGAGCAGCTCGAAGTACAGCATGCCCTTGGCGTCCCACCAACCAGCAGCACAGCATGATCTTCAGCGGGTGCAGGTCGGCTTTCGGCGTCGTCGGGGGCTCTTCTCCGCGCGAGATCCAGACAGCACGGCAGGCAGCGTTGTCGTAGAGGACCCAGCTCTCATCCCCAGTGACCAGGTCTTCGAGAAACTCCTTGCGATGCGGACGAAGGAGGAGGGACTGGCAGACGGCCACGCGGCTCTGCTTGTTGGCGTATGTCGACGGTGGGGGATCCAACGGGCCAGAACTTTGTGGTAGCCGAGTAAGTTGAGTCGATTGTGGATGGTGGACTTGCTGCAGCCGAGCGTCGTCGCCAGTTCACGGGTGGTGGCTTCCGGCTTCTTCTTGATACAGCGACGGACTTCGTCATCATCCACCGTAGAAGGCCTCCTGCTGTGCTCCCTGTCCTCGAGGCTCGTGTCGCCGCTCTCGAAACGATTAAACCAGCGCCTGGCTGTGCGTTGGGACACTGCATTCTCCTTGCCCGCTCTGCAGATGTTGGCGACCGCGGTGCCCGTGTCGTTGCCCAGCAGCCACTCGTAGTACACGAACGTACGAATTCGACCTTGGTCCACTTTAGCTTGTACTGGTAGCTAGACGCGGCGACTGCGCCTTATATACCCCTAGCGTGCAACTCTGGAGAACCTTCTAGAAGGTTTTTACACTTGCCTGATATTATAACACTTCTAAGGAAAATTATAGAATTTTGAAAACTTTCAGACAGGAATTATTGGACAGCCTGGTAAAACGGAAAATTTCATGGATTAAAGTTGGAGCAATTAAGATCGCGTTTTGCCATTTTTTCAAAAATAAGGGTTGAAAGTCGCATTTTTGTCAAGTTTGATATAATAAGCATTCACTGTAATAAAACAGCCCAAAAGCTTGAGCTTATAGGTTCAACGAAATTATATGGATTTATATGGGTTAAAGTTACAGGGAGTTACGTAGTCCTTTTATAAGTCGCGCTAATAGTTTGCCTAAATGGAAACTATTTCAACTGGAATACTTAGACAATAAAACCATAGTTTGTCACGAAACTGTCATATTCAAGTGGCATGCAAATACATCCGTTATTCAACTAGCCCATCTCTCCACTTACTTGCAGAGCTGTAGGTAGCGGTAGATGAAGCTGTCGCCGACAAGAAGTAAGGAAGTGATGAATGTTTGACAGAATATCACCATCAGGATTTGGCCTCCAAGTTGCATGCGGAGTGGCCCAGTAGCGATGAAGATGAACGAGAATCTCTCGGAGATGATTAGCTGGAAAACATCTGAGCAAATACAAAGCATTGGTTCTTCTCCTCCTCTTCAATATTGAACATCTTATTTTTTATTTATTGAAATACTCTGTATAGGACAGGAGTGAACTACAGTACGATAAACAGCAACAACAACAAACAAGAGTGGCTCCTTGTATTTCGGGAAGGACGTAGTCTTGCTCGAAAGTTTAAGGCAGGCTTCTCCTGTTGCAACTGTTAATCATTTAGATTGTATCGTGGTCTTCAGCTTAGAATAGTGACTCAAATAAGGTGTAGAACATTATTCTGCAGCTTAGTTGAGTCACTATTTCAGTAATTGAGTTCAGCCTAGGAGCTAGACTGCACCATTAAATGTGGGAAGGCGGAATTAAAGCGAGGTTGAATTGTGATACAAGAAGATGTGAACAATCAGTATTCAGCGAAAATTGTGAAGACTTCACGCACCCTGAAATATTTTAAGAAATTCGACCTATGATCAAGGCCCATGTAGTGCAATTGCCTTGCGGGGTGCATCACGCATCCTACATATTCTACGGGATACCTTTGAGGCGATTTGAATGTGTACTTGGCCCAGTGTACATACATAGTTGAACTGAATCGATTTGAACGTGAATTAAGATGTACTTACTAGTAAATCGTAAAGCCAGCGATTTATTCTTCGCACGCAGATTCACAGATTTGTCACAACTTGAGCGTTAACGAGGGTTTATGGATTTTGAAAGTATTTGTTTAGTACTCATAACCTTATTTCGTTATTGTTTTAAAAGATAGTGTTTAAAAAAATGTGTAGCCGGTAAACTTACAGGAACCAGAAAAAATAAGCACGAGGAGAACATGATATGTTGAATGCCGGTGAGCAGAAAGAAGTACTTATAGGACTTGATCATTTTCAGCGGACACCGGAAGTAGACGTAGACCAGATAGACGTTGCAAACGACGGACACCATCGAGATGGCCTGACAAGCCCACTGAAACGCAGTGCTTGTCCTCGAAACCATTATAGGTCTGAAAAGAGAGAGAGACAATCAGCCTCTTAACAAAAAATTCGATATATGTCGCTTACAAGGAAAGGTTCCCAACACAAGGTGAGCTTTTGCGATGCTATTTTAACGGGATGTAGGGCCGTGTGAGCGGAGTCCAGTCAGTTTTTGCTGAACGCTTTTTTAGAGGCTTGAAAAAGAGGTGTGAAAAGGTGTGTGCAACACACATCAACTCCTATAACACCCCGCGAGATGTGTCTTGACAGCGCAGTCGGTGGGGGTGCCGCTTCATAAAAGAACACCGACGGGCTTTTGAGTTCGACTCCGAGTACTGCCAATACTTTCGCACATATTAGTTTGTTGTTCTTACGTTTTCTCATGATCACAAGAGTCAATTTTAGGCCATCAATGCTTATAATAAACCAAGGCCGTCTATTTGCGCCTTCATATGTGCTAGTTTTTCAACGATGCGTATCTGCGCCATATCATTTCTCTGGGAATAAAAGGTCTTATTGCTTTTCCATTTTAGTCAACAGCTATGATATAAAACTATGAAAAAAAGTAAACACAAGCGTTTGCCAACACCAGCGGCATCATACAAAAGCCAATGAAGAACGATCTTCTCCCTGGGAGGGAATGACCACTTCTTCTTCGCTGAACGCGTAATTTGTGGATGTAGAGAAGGGTCCTGGATGAACATCGGCGTAACCAACTGCCACACACACACAAAATGTAGCACATATGAAGGGACAAAGTCTAAAATTGGCTCCTATGATCATGAGAAAGCGTAATAATAAAAACTCATTTGTGCAAAAATATTGGCAGTTAGCGAACTCGAACTCAAAAGCTCACCGGTGTGTTTCTATGAGGCGGTACTCCAACCGGCTGCGCCGCCGAGGCACATTTCGTGGGGTGTCATAGGTTATGATGTGTGTTGCGCACACGTTTTCCCACCTCTTTTTCAGTTCTTCAAAAAAAAAAAACGTTCAGCAAAAACTTACTTTGGCTCTGGTCTACGGTCACACGGCCCCTACATCCCCTCAAAATAGCATCGCAAAAACTCACCTTGAGTTTGGGAACCTTTCCTTGTTAGGTGAACAGCAGGGGTGTGGTGACGGTCAAAACGCGGACCGTAATCGTGCACTACGGGATTCGCACCGCGGCGGCATTGCGGTAGCGATATTTAATTCTGTTTTTTTTTAAACAAAATCTATTGTCCAGAGAACTGGCGTTAGTCGTGGAAGGACCTTTCAAGTGAAGCTCAACTCTAACGGTCGGCGCTCATGAGCTTATGCTGTAACTTTTTTCGTTAAATTTGACTCTAAACATTGTCGGAATTATCACTTTTTGATTCATTCCATTTTCCTTCCTTTTTTCCTGAAAGTTAGTTACCGAGAGGTGATAGGAGAAAAGGGATTGGGGAATTCTGAGCTGGAGTCTTAGTTGATTGTGGAATAGTCTAGAGGCTAGACTTCCTTTGCGACTTCTATTGTTTCTACAACATAGAAAAGCTTTTTGCATTGTTTTTAAAGGAAGTTTGTTAAAGCTTCGAGTAGAAGGTAGAAGATAGCCTGAAAAGAGTTGGAGAGTTATGGCTAAGGAAAGCCGTCGAGATAGAGAGCCAGGCCAAGCGTTGTTGTTTTTTGTCGCCACCAGTAATTGATAATGTCTAGAACGAAGATTCAACGTAATTATATCGTTCTGGCGACCAGTCTAGGTTTCAGTTTTCAGCAGTATTCTCCTGTTTCTTGAGCTGTTTACCACATATGATCCATCGTTTTCGATGTTCAGTCGGGGGAAGCTGGAGTAGTCAAAACAGACCCTTTTCATGTTGTTCCTAAATGTAGCTAAAGTTTAACTTTTTGTAGGAGTTTAACTTTAGTTGTTAAGCAAAGCTTGTAGTTTTTCACGGAAAGAAGATAATTTGATTTCTGCAAAGTTCCGATGAAACGGCTAGGAAGTTTTCAAGAAAGTTTCTTATACAAAAAAAGAAGAAAAGTCAACCGGGCATTATTTACTTGTTAGTGATTGGACAGGTTTGATTTGTATAAAGGATAAGGATAAAGGACGGCGTTACTCACTCCCTTCTGGGATGCGCCAGCGCATTCTACTTCTACGGGATATCGTGGAGGCGATTTGAATGCGTGTTTGGCCATACAATGACTTGCGGTGGCCAGCCGATGAACAAGTCAGCGCCCTATCCTTCCCAGACAAGTCTGGTACCAATTCACCGACTCCGGAGGGATGGAAGGCTTGGTTGGCCTGGGCGGGAAATCCGAACCAGGAATCTGGTATCGGGTGCACACGACAGTCGCTCCTCCTCCGACCGCGTCACACGCGCCCGTATGATTTGTAAAAATTGATTTTTGTAAAAAAAATTCTAAAAATTTTTCGTAAACACATTAATCCCATACAAGTTATAACTATTTACTGAGAAAGCAAGTCTGTTTCTAAATAACTCTAGTACAGGCGGTTGGGAGTGGACACACCAAGAGGAAGGGTTGGAACGCGCATCCCGTTATAAGATGGACCCCTCTTTTTGGGATTATTGCAACTTTCCTTCTTTGACTTTCTACTTCAATGGCCTAAAAGTTAGCAAAAATCGAAAAGGGAAAGAAGTGGAACACACCTTCCAGTAGAACAGATCATTTTCTTTCAAATGATATATAACATAATGCAAAAGACTGATGGAAGTCCATAACAAAACGTTTAAAAACTGCAAATTTAAATCCCAACCAAATATTTATGTGGTTAAGAAGGAAGTCGTACTGTCGTTTCCGGATCGTATCGGGGAATACAGGGAAAACAGCTTCGAGGTCTGAAGACTTGCCGAAGTTGGCTGGAGCGGTGTGTAGTTTCGAGATCACATCCAACGGTTGGCCACTGACCTCTGACCTACGGAGCAGTCGATGACCTCGGGGTGGCGTCTGCCTTCTGCTTCCCGCCGCTCAGGCGGAATGCGTGTTCCATCCTTCTCCAGTTGACGTTTACACACCCCTCAGCTGAGCTCTTTGCGAATTTTGAGGGACCATATCTGTCCATGCAGGTGATACGAATTGATCCGCCAATTTGTTTCGTCTTGATGGATGCCCTCGTTGGTGTAAGAAAGAATTCCCTGTTGGGTTCCTGTTTCAGAAAGCTGAAGTTTCCCCATTTGGAATGTTTCGAGTCATGGAGAACTGAGTCCAGGAATCCAACTATAGCTGTCTATCTTTGTGCCTGACAACGCTGAATTGGCATCGGCTACTGAGCATGAGGTAAGTGAGCGTTTACATTTTTGTCGTTTCGCTGTGTTTCACGATTTCGTCCCATTTTTCGTCAAATGTTCGATACTTCCCCGGATGAGCTCACAGCACGGGCATACGATGGAGACTAGTGGCGAGCAATCCCGAAGTCCCTTCTCTTGCCCTTTTCAGTGGCTGTTCCTCGTCGCATTAGTAAGGGAGGCCTCCGCATGGGCTCATTCCGGAAAGTACCGACTTTGTACTGATGTGCGTTAAGGTTTCCTCTTCAAATCGCTTGCTCTTCTAAACGCATCTATAGATCTTTCTATCTTCTATCGCTCCATTTTTCATTGTAGATGTGTTTTTTTTTGTTGGAAAGGGAGCACTGTAATTTTTTGTGAGTATGGATCTAAAGGGTAGTTCTTCCTTCGCATCATCAGAGCGCCCCGTCGCGGTTAAGACGGCAAAAGTTGTTTCCTAGGAGTTTCTTAGGATTCCTGGTGAATTACTATTTTGCTTCATAATCGCTGCTCTTAAATGTTTTGTCAAAAATCAGATCTACTTAGCGGATCTATATGAATGCATCCAAACAAAAGTTTCGTTACATCTTTATGCATGCTTAGCAAATTCTCAGTATTCTTCTCTGCAACTGAAATTCTATTCCAGATCTGTTGCTTTTATTGTCTCCGTCTATGTTGCTTGAAAGCTACATATTTTCATGTAGGCGATCGTTTTACGATGAAAGGTCGACTGAGCGACCATTTCATTGAAGACCTCCTCTATTAAGGGGGGGGGGCAAAAGTAATGAGACAAAATGAAAAAAAATCTTTATCTCTTTATAACTCAATTACAACTCAACGATGCTGAGGAGCGTATTTGCCATTAAAGGCAAGGACCTTGCTGCCATCGCTCAGCCAACTTCCTGATCCCATCCTTCCAGAACTGCTTGGGCCTGGTCTTGATCAACTGCTCGATTTGGTTGTCAAGGACTGCTTGGGTTCTTGTGTCCCTTCCGACTAGGAAGTTCTGTAGGCTCAAGTAGTAGTGGTAGTTGCATGGAGAGATGTTCGGCGAACACGGTGGGTGAGGCATGTGAACGTAGCCCAGCTGGCCAAACTTATGCGTGGTTACTTGTTCCCGATGGGGTGCGGCGTTGTCGAGGAGGAGAACCTTCTTGAAGCGCTGCGAATGAATAAGAGCGAATCGCCGGCCCATCTCTTCAATTTCGTTCACCATGGCCTTGGAGTTCATCGTAGTGCTCTTGGGAAACAGTCTCCGGTAAACCGATCCATGGGCGCAGACCCAAAAGCTCCAAAGATGCTTCTCGCCGTGAACATCTCGCCGAACGAAGGTCGGTAACAATTCACCAGGCCTCACCCAGACTCGCTGCTTGGCAGGGTTAAGGTAGAAGACGTACTTCTCATCCTGCGTGAATATTGAGCCCAGGCTGCTCGGGATTGGGAATTGGGGGAGATTTGCGCGACACAGTTCGACTCGTCAGATTGAGGCTTCGGCATGAGACAGGCTGCGGTTTTGGCCTGCTTCTGGAAAGGGCGGAAGTGGTAACTTCTCAGATGGGCTTCAGTAAGTAGCATACAAACATACAAATACAACAAGTACGAATCCAGACTCCAGCCACGAGATATATGGACACGGCATGGGGTGTCTCATTACTTTTGGCCCCCCTAATAAATGCTGTCATTCAACAAAGATGCTATAAAGACGACAACACACGAATTTGCAACAATCACAGTCTTCAAAACAATAGTGCTAGTGACGCCTCATGGCATCGGATGTCCGTGGTGGAAGCGAATCTGATCTCTTCTATATGGGAACAGGAGCAGCAAAAAGAAAGGAACAATTTCCTCCTAAAGCTATTCGTAACGATAAACTATTGCGGATTTGCATAAAAAGAAATGTGCCTCATTGAAGTGACGGCGAAATTTGTATGAGCTTTAATCCAGGACGGATCTAGGTCTGCCTTAAAGGGAAATTTTTCCGACGTCTAAATTATGTGATTGTGTTTTTATGACGTTCTCAGGGCATCGCCTTGTTTATTGATGACCTGAACGTCATCTGCATGAAATTTTGTTGTTATTTTGTTATTTATGTGACTGAGCCCATGGTAGCACACTGTCGGTAGAATTGCTAGGATGCAGGCGTCGATCCGCTCGTTACAATTGGGACGTCGTATTCTCGTTGGAGCGCGCTATTATCAAGATCATTCTATGAGGCCCGAACAGCTTGAAAGCTCCCTCTTGTATGTTTTAAGTTAGCATGTACTGCCAAAGGTATACATGGATCGCCACCCTCACAACAATATGTTTACTAATATTACTATTACTTTCACTAATATTTACTAATATTTACCTTACTAATGTTATTATATTTCATCGCTTGAATATGTTTATGATGCATTTAGTTGTCATATACTAGTTATATTTAGTTGTCATATAGTCATATACTATCATGCTCTTCTTATATTACCAGCAATAAATTGTATCCGAGAATTTCTAACAGGAAGAACTTATCAGGTTAAGGTGAAGGACCAGTTTTCCGATGTTTCCCAGCTTTAAGTGGTGTTCCTCAATGAGGTGTTTTATCACCAATCTTATTCTTGTAATATACCTATGAACTCCCTAACTGCATAACTAATTTGGGAGTCACTTGTAAAATGTATGCTGATGATGTAAAAATCTACAGAAGAATAGATGGTGCACAGGATTCAATGTCCGTCCAGACGGCAATAGATTTTATTAGTTCTTGGGCAGCAAGATGGGAGTTGCCGCTTGCAGCTGAAAAGACGCACTTTCTAATCATTGGATCTAGGTATCATACCCAAACGCCGACGTATCGAATTAATGGTCAGGCTCTGAAAAAGGTAGATGAAGCTCGTGACTTGGGTCATATTATAACGAGTGATTTGTCTTTTTCAAAGCACTGCCAACTTTTGGTGAAGAAGGCAAGATTACGTATCTATAACCTGTTCAGGGCTTTGAAATCCTGTATTCCCAAAATCTACATACCGGCTTTCAAAAGCTATGTTCGACCTATCGTTGAAACTGGAACTACAGTATTCAATCCTTCTAGAAATAGGGATATCGATCTTTTGGAAAGCGTCCAAAATAGCTTCACGAGGAAGCTCATGATAAGATGTTCTTCAGTTGATTATAGCTTGATTCCAAATGTTTCCCAACGGGCTGAGTTCTTTGGTCTTCCATCATTGAAGAACAGAAGGAAAACTGCTGATATTGTCATGATGTATAAAATTCTGTCCAGGAAGTTATCAATCAATCCGGAAGATTTCTTTGAAGGGATGCTGACAAAATCCTTAAGAGGAAAGCTTAAGCTTCGAGTGTCGATTGCTAAGTCACGGATTAGGTCAGATTTTCTAACCTACAGGGTTCTCAAAGAATTCAACTTGCTGTTTGGCAAGTACGACGATTTGGCGAGACTGTCTGTTCACGTGTGTAGAAGGTCTACTGCATGTTGAACTCCGTGAATATGCTACTACTCATGCATCGTTTAACAGTGGTTGTTGATTGTTATGTTTTGTGCTAGAAATGTTTTTATTCGTTTCCTTTTTAACATCATTGATGCTAGACTTTGTTCTACGCCAATAAATGAATAAATATTAAGAGTAAAGGACGATATACTCGTCTTATATTATCAGAAATAGAAGGGTAAAGGGTTAATCAATCGTCTTGAGGATGCGCCACGCATTCTACTTCAACGGGATGTTGTGGAGGCATCGAATAAGATAGATTTCAAATAACTTATCTTTCAGTAACCTCAAGCACCCGTTAGAGGTCGATGTAGTTTGCGAACAGTCCCCTCCTTCTACTTCATTCCCATAAGAACTTCATTCAGCAAGTCACATGTAATAATCTTTATTCTCTCACGAACCCGACAACTCGGAGACTTGATTCGTCCTCATCCCTGAGATAAATATCGACGGTGCAGGTGTGGCTTCCTTTCGACGACAAATCTGGAGTCCCGAGAAGGTGTAGATACGGTAGTCCTTGAGGAACAGCACTATGACAATGGGGGCGAAAAAGGGAAAGAGTGTGAGCAGCATGGTGATCGTGTACGAGACGGCAACAGGTGCAGTAAGACCGGCGAGCAGAAAGACGTAGGCGACGAACGTCGGGCTGTGAAGGAACGTGAACGGGCACGCAGTCTAAACTTGATGTTGTCAGACAGAAAAAAATTAATATTTGTAATAAAAAAATCGTGGCCTCTGTCAAAGAAAAACGGCACTCAAAAAGTTTCACGAATCATTTTCGGCTCGTGTTCTTAGAACTTATGATGAGGCCTCCTGGTCTGGAATGCTTTTCTTCTGGTGATTTTCACCTTGAGGACTAACCTGTTGTTAGTCGGAGAATGTCACTAGATGATCAAGTCTAAAGTGCGTTGAGTCAAACCTAGACTCAACTATCCTAACTATAGCAGCAGGTACGATTGCCCACTCTCCTACAGTATCAGTGCAGCTGGTCTCAATCTTCATGTGAAAAAGAAGCAGACTTGACTGACGATCAGCGCCAGGCCCGCTCCACATACATTCAAAAATTTTTGTTCTCCAGAAAAACGACCCATTCTTAGAGCGCTTGATGACCGCAGATGAGCCCTATATGGTAACAGAGAGCGAGGGCATGTCAGAGCGGGTAGGTCTTCCCTAGGCTGTGATAACGACTTCGTGATCCTGAGAAGGTCGGATCCACTTCCGCATCTTGCAACCCAGTAAACCTGCCACAGTCGAGTCCTACTGTCGCGATTTAGACATTTTATTTGAAAAGTTGCGAAAGATGTGGCGGCAGCGGCGAACAGAAGGAGTCCGTCCTACTTCAAGACAGTGCTCAGCCTCATTCTTCGGAAGTCAGCCGGCAGAAATTACCACAGTTAGGCTTGAGGTTCTCCATCACGCTCCTTATTCTCCACATCTCTCCCAACTGGCTATCGCTTTCTTCGAGCCCTAGAGGCAAACGTCTATCGCAGCAGTTTCATAATTTGGACCCCTTCAAGCCGCCCTCCGAAAGCTCTTCAATCCTTGTGATCATGATTTTTATTGAAGGGGGTTATACGTCCTAAAAAAACGTTGGGAAACCAGCATTGGGTAGAGTATTTTGATGTATAATGTAGTACATGGGCAGTGTTATGACATTTTGAACTACGACGTCCATTTCGGTAATTATTTTTGCAACAACCTAATAAATACTAATAATATTACTACAAATATTATTTACGTACATAATCCTCATTTCATTTTTATGGAAAAAGCATGCATTACATACACAACGACACACTATAAAAGGATAAAATATAAAGGACGGCGTCACTCAATCCCTTTTGGGATGCGCCATGCATTCTACTTCTACGGGATGTCGTGGAGGCGATATGAATGCGTATTTGGCCATACAATGACTTGCGGTGGCCAGCCGATGAACAAGACAGCCCTTCATCCTTCCCAGATACGTCTGATACCAATTCACTGACCCCGAAGGGATGGAAGGCTTGGTTGGCCTGTGCGGAAAATCCGAACCAGGAACCTGGTATCGGGTGAACGCGACCGTCGGCGCCTCATCCGACTACGCTACACGCTTCCAACGACACACTAGACAATGTAAATATCAGGCACGAAAGGAAACTTAGAAAATACCATTAAAATGAATATTACATAGAAGAAAAAACCGTCAAGGCCAACATAACTTGAATATATCTTCAACATTTCTGAGCTTCGAAAGATGGTAGTACTGATACGACTTTTAAGGGCTCCTTGAAAGTTCATTCCTCCTACTTCCCTCTAAAAAATCACGTAAGCCTTCAGTAGTAGCACATAGAGCGAGAGCTTACTACAAGACTTCTGCTAGAACTGCTACGTCTAGGAAAGGCTATACTATGAGGGATAAAACCGAAAAAAGAGCTTAAATATTTTAAAATACCTAAAGTGTAGAAACTCTACGTATCACGGATAGACGCACCTGAAGCAGCAATAGGGCGAACATTTGCTGGTGAAGTTTGCGAAGGCTCTTGCTGAATGCGCCTCGCTTTAGAGTTCTGTTGATACTTAGGCCTGACTGTACCATAATAGTGGCAACAAGCGACATCAGAATCACGAGCTCAACGATGAGGAATAGGTTGAGTGGTGTGACGCTGTACTGAAAGGAAGAGTTATGACCGTGAGGACATTTTTGTGAGGAGCTGAAACCTCTCAGAAATGCTGCTAATGATTCGCAAGAAGTGACATCGTATATACTTGCGATCTAGATCTTTGATTTTTCGCAATTTTTCACGTAACATTTTTACCTGCAAACACGCTGTTTAGGTGGATGGAAATATACTGATAGAAATATATTTTTAGTACAAATTTTGGTCAATAAAAATGAGAAAAAAATTCGAATTGTGGAGCATGAAAAACGGAATGTTGTTGTAAGCTCGGAAGTCTTGTACGAGAGATATGAATTTGTAGGGGCTCCTGGCAGCGGAATAGAAGTCGGCGGCTCCAACGTGCATCCCCATTCGCGTTTCTGACCAGGGATGGGTCTCAGGCATAGGTCTGAACGGCGGAAATGGATAGTACTGCGAGAATCTCCCCTTTTCATATAGTAGAAAAACATGTTTCGTTTTTGCCGAGTCCTTGAACCAAAAGAGCTAAGGGCCCTCCAAGGCGGGGTGCAGTAGCGCACCGTCAGCACGTGCCCATGCATGCATGCATGCGGGCGCTGTTGTATGAGACGCGGCAAAAGGGTCCGCGGCAAGCGAGTCGGTAGCTCAGCAGGGTGTGAGGCTGTTTCAAAGTTGCTAGGCCAGATGTTCGACTCCCGTGCTATGCACTTTTTTTTGCATTTTTTAAATAACCGCTGTCTCCTTCACCAGTTTGCTTCCTACACATCTCCTACACATTTATTTCACTCTAAATTGTCAAAAGGGTCAGATTCGTGATGAACATCTCAGATTCGTGATCAATACCCCGTGACCTCCACAGATTTAGTTACCCGTAGTTGCTGTAACCTACCGTATTCGGCATAAATTTCAAGAACGGATGTCAGATTCGTGATCAGCACCCTAAATAATCTCCCCCTCCCTGGGCGAGGTTTGGGCGAAAAATTTTTTTCGACCTCTCCTCGACCTCTGGAGTCGTGTAAGTACAGTAGTGCCTTGATATCGGTTTGTATCAGCTTACTTCCTACACATCTCCCACACATCTATTTCACTCTACGTTCTCAAATAAGGGTTTACTTCGAGCTGTGCTTTTGTCACTTTTCTCACTTTTTGTATTATTCAACGTTGTGTTTTTCAGCGTTTGTCAAACACTGACCTCACAACAGGTACGGGTTACAGCAAGCACGGACGACTAGGACTGTCGAGGTCATAATCATCGATATTGAGCAAACTTCTCCCAAGGGCTTATTTGGGGTGCTGATCACGAATATGACATTCGTTTTTGAAATTTCGGCTGATTACGCTAGGTTACAGCAGGTATGGGCGACTGAGTTCGCCATCAGCACCGCTGTCGAGGTCATGCGATGTTGATGGCGAATCTGGGGTGCTGATCACGAATCTGACCCTTGTGACAATTTAGAGTGAAATAAATGTGTAGGAGATGTGTAGGAAGCAAAGCGATGAAGGAAGCAGCGGTTATGAAAAGATGCAAAAATAATGCACAGCTCGAGATTCGAACATCTGGTCTACCACCTTTGAAGCAGCCCTTCAACCTGCTGCGCCACCGACTCGCTTGCTGCAGAGCCTGCAGCCGCGCCCCATGAAAAAGCCGCGTAAGCACGTGCTGACGGTGTGCTACTGTACCCCGCCTTCGAGGGCCCGTAGCTCTTTTGGTTCAAGGACACAACAAAAACGAAACATGTTTTTCTACTATATGGATGGTGGAGATTCTCGTAGTACTATCCATTTCCCCCGTTCAGACCTACGCCTGAGACCCTTCCCTGGTTAGTTCGGGTTCCGTCAAAGCCACACCAGCACCCATCCCTCCGGGGTAGGTGAACTGGTACCGGACTTGGAAGGGTGCACCATTGGCCCATCGGCTGTTCTCCGTAATCATTCTACAGGCCAAATATGTATTCAGGGTTGTCTCCAAGATCTCCCGTGGTATTAGAACGCGTGGCGCATCCCACATGGGGTTTAACTGACGCCGCGCTTTGCCCACTACGTGACTGCTAGATAACCTAATTGCTCACCTTCAGCGAGAATCCGACCTGTGCGCACTCCAGGGATTTGACTCCAGTAGTTTGAGCAATCATTCCGCCTATGTCCGCTATGAATCCCTTGCTCGGCCAAAGCGCTACACAGACGATGAAGGCCCAATTACCAACGACAACTGCGTTGAGAACGATCGCAAAGTACACATATTTTGGCTTCAGGTAGCGTTGAAAGAAATGAGGTCTGAAATTAGGACATAAAATTACATTTAGGAAAAGTAGGATAAGCATTATATTATTAAAGAATTTCTAGAGCAAACTGTCGATGAAGGACGGTTTTTACTCCAAGTCGCGAATATGGGCAGCTTTGGGAAGTGAAAGTGCGTTAGCTACCATTACGAATACATGCTCTTATTATTGACGCAGCCCCGATTTGATGCGGTCTGATTGGCTGACGCGTTCCTTGCTTCCCATGCTGCCCACATTCGCGACTGGCCCTAGTTTCGATTTTGATTTTAAAGCTGTTGATCTAGAGGCAACCACTTCAGCTTTTCTTATTACTTGTTTTCATGGATGGAGATTGGCACAGTTGCAGGGTGCGGTATCAGGGAAATCGAAACGACATTTAGGCAGGTTAAACTACGGACTGAATAATTTTTTGTTCAAAGAAAGTTAGGTATATCTTTCTTTGAAATTTTTAGTTCACCTGCCCCAATAAGTGTATTAGTCTTATGAAAATTTATTTCCTGAGAAAAGTGATGAAGTATAGTTTGTCTTAAAGCACAGCAAAGAAGCAATCATATAGCGCTTTTAAAACCAAATCGCGGCATGCACTGGAAGAGTTTTCTATTTGATTGGTAGTGTAAATGCTGCTTACGTGAAGCGTCCAAAATGGGGATATGTGTGTTCCTAAGAATTGTTCTTGTTATATCGATTAGAAGCGTGAAACTCCATGCATGCAGAACTTTCGTTTATCAATAGAATAAAAATCATAACGTCATGGACGATGTCATGGCGCACTCTCTTCTCTTGGCACTCAAAAACTGGTCGCCTTTCTGCTCTTCAAGACAGGTCTTAAGCAACCATTTTTCCTCAAAAATGACAAGTCTATAAATTTTTGAACGATGTGTTCTTTTACTGGGTAGGTGATTTAAAGTTCGAACACTTCGATATGGAAGAGTTTGCTTCGATTTCAAAAATCTTACGGGGAAAGGTTCCCAACTCATGGTGAGCTTTTGCGATACTATTTTGACAGGATGTAGGGCCCTGTGAGCGGAGTCCAGAACCACAGTCAGTTTTTGCTGAGCGCTTTTTTAAAAACCTGAAAAAGAGGTGTGAAGGCGTGTGCGATCGGTGGGAGTGCCACCTCGTAGGAGCACACCGGCGGGCCTTTCAGTTCGAGTCCGAGTGCTGTCAATACTTTTGCACGTATTAGTTTGTTGTTATCACGCTTTCTCATGATCTTCTTCTTCTTCTTCTTATTCTAATTGTGTCGTCGCAAGGCGTACCATATATTAGGGGGGGGGCCAAAAGTAATGAGACACCCCATGCCGTGTCCATATATCTCGTGGCTGGAGTCTGGATTCGTACTTGTTGTATTTGTATGTTTGTATGCTACTTACTGAAGCCCATCTGAAAAGTTACCATTTCCGCCCTTTCCCGAAGCATGCCAAAAACCTCAGCCTGTCTCATGCCGAAACCCCAGTCTGACGAGTCGACCTGTGTCGCGCAAATCTCCCCCAATTCCCAACCCCGAGCAGCCTGGGCTCCATATTCACGCAAGATGAGAAGTACGTCTTCTACCTTCACTCTGCCAAGCAGCGAGTCTGGGTGAAGCCTGGTGAATTGTTACCGACCTTCGTTCGGCGAGATGTTCACGGCGAGAAGCATCTTTGGAGCTTTTGGGTCTGCGCCCATGGATCGGTTTACCGGAGGCTGTTTCCCAAGAGCACCGCGATGAACTTCAAGGCCATGGTGAACGAAATAGAGGAGATGGGCCGGCGACTCGCTCTTATTCATTCGCGGCGCTTCAAGAAGGTTCTCCTCTTTGACAACGTCGCACCCCATCGGGAACAAGTAGGCATGGATAAGCTTGGCCAGCTGGGCTACGTTCACATGCCTCACCCACCGTATTCACTGGACATCTTTCCATGCAACTACCACTACTACCTGAGCCTACAGTACTTCCTAATCGGAAGGGACACAAGAACCCAAGCAGTCCTTGACAACCATATCGAGCAGTTGATCAACACCAGGCTCAAGCAGTTCTGGAAGGATGGGATCGGGAAGTTGGCTGAGCGATGGCAGCAAGGTCCTTGCACTTAATGGCAAATACATTCCTCAACATCGTTGAGTTGTAATTGAGTTATAAGGAGATAAAGATTTTTTTTCATTTTGTCTCATTACTTTTGGCCCCCCCCCCTAATAACCTCACGCGGTACGCGGTCGAAAGCCTTCTCCAAGTCGAGAAAGGCGATATGCACCGGCTTCTGTATCTCGCGATGCTTCTCCACCAGGAGGCGGGCGGCGTGTATAGCATCAATGGTCCCACAACCAGACACAAAACCGCACTGGTTATCGGAGAGCTTGACGATTTCACGGATTCTTCTATCGAGGATTCGCTCGAAGATCTTCATGCTATACGAAAGCAAGCGAATCGGACGGTAATTGAAGCAGTCCGCAGGACTGCCCTTCTTCTTCCAGATCGGAATCGTCGTACTGTTGTGCCAGCACTCCGGTACTTTCTTCTCCTTTACTACCTGGTTGAAGAACTCAGTCAACCACTCAGCAGGATACCAGAGCTTTGACTTCCAAACATCGGCTGCCAGATCATCCGGCCCTGTCGCCTTACCGGGCTTCATCTTCTTCAGAGCCGCTTCTGTTTCCTCCACGGTGATCTTGTGAACGGGACCGTGAACAGAAGCCACAGAAGGGATGGCCGGATGAGGAAATCCCATAGTGGAAATTTCCTCATCCGGCCTCCTTATCTCCTTTCTCATGATCACAGGAGTCAATTTTAGACCATCAATGCTAACAAAAAAAATCAAGGCTGTCTTTATCTGTGCCAGTTTTTCAACGACGCGTATCTGCACCCTATTATTTCCTTGGGAATAAAAAGTCTAATTTTAAATTGAATCAGGTGTCCAGTCGACATTCACTTTCTTATCGAAACGCACCTATCAAACCAACTGGATATTGCGTGTAGAAAGGTCCCATTTTCATAATACTACCTCTAACCTGAACTGCTTCTTCTTCCTGTCAGTCGATATACTGTTCAGGGGCCGGATTCATCAAAGTTACTGCAGTAACTTTAACGGAGAATTGTAACCGAAAGCTCAGATAACGCGGCCTATCAAGCGATATGGTGAGCGATAAGCCGCGTGATCTGAGCTTTCGCTTACAATTCTCCGTTAAAGTTACTGCTGTAACTTTGATGAATCCGGCCCCAGGAGGAGTTCTTTTCTGGCATCCGCAAGCGCAATCTCTCTCACTGCTACAGAAGTGAAATCCGGTGTGAAAATGGAAAGTAGACGGCGGATAATACGCTCAGGTGTGAACGACATTTTTAGCACACCGATATGGCCCGGGTTTGTATTATTCAATCGTAAGATAAGCGTATTTGTGTGCAGTTACGGTAGAATTGGTGATACGGTATGATATTGTGGTGGTACAGATATGAATAGTTAAAAAACTAGCACATTTGAAGGCGCAAATAGACAGCTTTGGTTTGTTGTAAGCATTGATAGTCTAGAATTGCCTCCTGTGATCATGAGAAAGCGCAATAGCAACAAACTAATACGCGCAAAAATATTGACAGCACTCGGACTCGAACTGAAAATTCCGCCGGTGTGGTCCTACGAGGCGGCTCTCCTACCGACTGCGCCACCGAGGCACATATCGTGCGGTGTGTAGAGGTTGATGAGTGTTGCGCACATGCCTTCACACTTCTTTTTCAGGTCTTAAAAAAAGGCTCAGCGAAAACTTACTGTGGCTCTGGACCCCGCTCACAAGGCCCTACATCCTGTCAGAATAGCATCGCAAAAGCTCACCATTATTTGGGAACCTTTCCTTGTTAGACTAGCTTCGAAGTTCAGTTTGATTCGAAAGTGTCTAATATGACGCGGAAATGGTACATGTGTCCTTTCATGACTTTCAAAATTCATGCAGATCGAAAATTTGTACACTCTAGCACATACTTGCAGACTTGTAGGTATCGATAGATGAAGCTGTTGGCGACAAGAAGTAGAGAGGTGATGAATATCAGGCAGAAGAAGACCAGTAGTACTTGCCCACCAGGTTGCCTTCGCAGTGGACCGGTTGAGACGAACATATATGAGTAATTTTCGGCGAACAGTATCTGGAAAACGATCAATGTCTACGGTACTGTTTTTGCTGATTGGATTACTCATGCTGTTTCAGTTGGATCAGCAGAGAGAATCTTTGTAATAAAATTCTTCACTAAGCTTGCAAGGTTAGAAAACGTCGGAAGCAATGGTTTCTGCGCCGACTTTCGATGAAGGGCTACTTTTTCTTCATGTCGATAATATGGGCAGCATTGGGAATTTAAACAGTGCAAAAGATTTGACGAGATTCTTATTTTACCTGCTTTGTCGTGCAGGTGGTTAGTATTGTAATACTGAAAAGCAAACTTTGAATGCGCTAAGATTTGTGCAAATTTCCGAGTACTTCTTCCATATATGAGTGACAAAACAGGCAGATTATAGAACTCACTGGAACTAAAAGGAACAAGCACGAGGAGTAGATGATGTTCTGAATCCCGGTGAGTAGAAAGAAGTACTTGTAGGACTTGACCATCCTCAGCGGACAGCGGAAATAGACGTAAATCAGGTAGAGGTTGAGCAGAATCGACAGCGACGAGACGATCTGACAAGCCCAGTCCAGCACAGTACTGGCCATTCCTTAAGCGACTAAATGCCGGTGATGTCTTGTTTTTTGGACACCCTTCCGGACTGGAGACAGCCGTTTCTATGGTCACATGATTTGATAGGCTGTTGAGCATTGGTTGTTGAGGAACAAGTAGCTGCATAGTAATGGCTACGTCTAGTTCCTGTTCATGGTACACGTCGGAGCACCGCAGAATACTGCTCGAAGGCTCACTAGAATGGTTGAATTTGGGACGCCAAATTGAAGACCTGCTTGCTAGCCCTGATAAATGATGAGTAGAATCTCCAGATCTTTCCTAAGATGTTTGAAGGATAGAATTTTCTCCATGAATCGAAAGACTTCTAGAGTCGATGAATTCATGGAGATATGTCCAGCGTTTGTTTCCTTTAATACTTGTCCAGTGTTTATTTATTTGTTATATACATATACTCATGATGCTCCAAAATAGAAGAACAGACACCAGCCATGAAAAAAGTGCCATCAACATGATCTAAGTACGCAATAAAAAAGGAAAGACCACGAATAAAGAGATAACTCGAAAACGGGAGGTATTGATGGCTGTATCAATGAAGCTGATCTTGAAAGACCTCATGGAGCTCGTAAATCGTAGTGGGTTTCACGTTTAACATTATTTGACAGCCGGCTCACATACGCAATTCTAAATCATGAGCATTATCACTAGTTAGAGAAAAATTCAATAAATTTTAGAAACATGGATAAATGATAAACGATAAAGGACGGCTTAGTGAATTCCTTCCTAGATGCGCCGCGCATTCTAATTCTACGGGATATCGTGGAGGCAATTTGAATATGTGCATATTTGGTCATACATTTACTTGCGGTGACCAGCCGATGGACAAGCAGCGCTTTATTCTTTCCAGACAAATCTGGTACCAGTTCACCGACCGACCCCGAAGAGATGAAAGGCTTGGTTGGCCTGGGCGGGAAATCCGAACCAGGAACCTGGTATCGAGTGCGGGCGACAGCCGGCGCCTCCTCCGACTGCGCTACACGAGAAATGTAGAAAGAATAACAAAATTATGTATAAATATTATTTATTTTATAAAATCATGATCAAACAGAACAATTCATATTTTAGAAACAGCGAAAAATTTCCTCATGAGTTATAACATCTCCCTCTTTACTTAACCACCGAGGGAAGTTATAACATTACGGTTTGTCTGAACAAAGGTGCCGAAACCACCGCGTTCTATTTTATTAATATTTGTTTATTTTCTTTATTAATATTTCAGCTATACTAGAATTACAGAAGAGACAGACTGGTTTATCTATATCAAGGATCATGTATTAGGTTGTCCCATAAGTATCCGCCTTTTTTTCAACGATTCACTGCGGATTTCGCCGGCGGTCTCTTGCACAGCACTGCACAGCATTCGAAAGAGAATGATTTGCTCTATCACAGCATGTATTGCATTTCTTTTTTCATCATGAATTTCGTCAATTTTTAAGTCGTTGAAGTGAAAAGTGAAAAAGTGAAAAAGTGGCCATCGGCACAGTTGTTCTCTTCGCTTAGGTTCGGAATTTTTGCGCAGTTTTTATAGCATTCGGAAGACAATGTTCTGCACTACAAGATTATGTGTTGGTCCTATTTGCTCAATTGTCCTTTATTGATTTTTAGGCCGTCAAATTGGGATGTCCGACTTTTCCGCCCGAATTTTTACCGACAGCTCAGTTCTGTGGTTGGACTTCTTTGCTTGGTGTCATATGTCGTTCAGAAGAGGATGCCTTGCTCAATAAGAATTTGTGTCGCGTTTATTGGCTCATGCTGATTTCTGTCGAATATCAACAACTGAACAAGGAGAAGGAGTTGTTGGTAAAGATGGTTTTTTGGAATTTTGTTGATATTCGACAGAAATTAGCATGAGCCAATAAACGCAACACAAATTCTTATAGAGCAAGACATTCTCTTTCGAACGACACACAACTCTGAGCAAAAAACTCTTACCGCAGAGCACGAGTTTCGATAAAAGCTCGGACGGGAAAGTTGGACGTCCCAATTTGATGGCCTAAAAACCAATAAAGGACAAATGAGCAAATAGCTCTAACACACATTCTTTTAGTACAGAACATTGCCTACCAAATGCTGTAAAAAACTGCCAAAAATTCCAAACCTAAGCGGAGAGAACAAGTGCGCAAATGGCTACTTCTTCACTTTTCACTTTTCACTTCAACGACCTAAAAATTGAAAAATTTCAGGATGAAAAAAGAAATGCAACACATGTTCTGATAGAGCAAATCATGTTCTTTCGAAGGCTGTATAGCGCTATGCAAGAGACCGCCCGCGAAATCCGCAATGAATCGTTCAGAAAACGGCGGGGCTTATGGGAGAACCTAATACATCCTTCACATGGTTGTATGGCAAGTGCTTCTGCTCTCGCTTCGAATAGGCTCTGTGACGTCGATTTTGAAAGGTGCGGTTCAATGGACTCTAGAAGGCTTTATTTATTTATTTATTTATTTATTTATTTATTTATTATTAATTCGTTTATTCTAAATAGAAATAAATAGTTAAAGTTAAATACATAACGTGCCAAAGACACTTAACACAACACAGCTGCGCCATGTAAAAATTGTAGTATGCCTACAAGAAGCAAAACAAAAAATTTACTTAAATTGTTGGAGTAATTGGATTGACTAGTCAATGAGTAAGTATCATCACATGCTTTTTTCTTCCTTTATCTATTCCTCTCTTTATTTTTTCTACCTTTGTAGGAAGCGAGGAAATTGAAAGAAGTATAAACCTTACTTTGAAACAAATATCACGAAAGAAGACAATAGTGCATCTCTTATAGTACAATCGTGCACGCCTGGCTAACGGAGAACTCCGGTCCAACAGTGAAACCCATCATAACATGTATATCGTCCCTTGATCTAGATTCTCAAGCGCGCGTCAGCAAAGTCTCCATTCGTCCTTGTCGCTCACCAGAGTGTTCCAATGTCTCTTTCTCGCTCGAGGGACGCGAAGAGCGTCATATCAGGACTTTCACGAAGAAGTTCGACCAACGCATTGTTGTGCCTATGGTGTTCTCTTGACATCCCATCCCAGTCGGTGTTGGCTTCTATCCAACGGGTATCTGCGATACGCATTACGTGGCCGGCCCACCTAATTTTCGACGACTTAGCTATGCGACAGCGTCTCTGATCATCGAACGTCGTCGAAGCTCGGGCCTCCGGAAGCCTTCACTCGTGCCACTCCGGGCATCGTCCTCTCAATTCTCCGCGATGCTGATCGCGTGTTTATCTGCTTTCATGTAGCCCATGTTTCTGGGGCGTATGTTAGCGCAGGAAGAACGGTGGAGTCGAAATGATGAAAAAAAATTGAAAGCTCTCCAAGCCGCTCATGCTTAGCTCTGGCGCTAGGTCGTTGGCCATATCGACTTCGCAACCCAGATACACATAGCTGGAGCATTCGGAGAAGTTCGTTCAGTTGAGCGAGAATAGGGCATCAGAAAGTCGTCCTTTCCTCATGAACATCGTCTTCGTAAGATTCAGGTTCCTGGTTGATGTTCAGTGTATGAGCACAAGGTGGTCAGCGAAGCGAAGATGCTGCAGCTGCCGGCTGTCGATCTTCACTCCCTCGCCTTCCCGTACTAGTTCGCGCATGACGTTTTCGAGGGTGGCGCTGAAGAGGTTCGGGATATGGTATTCCCTTGCCTAACCCTTCGCTTCACATTGACGACGACGTTACAGAATGGTGAGATCTTGGCCGTGAATCAACGGTCGTGTCGAGAGAATCAGAGCGTCATGTCGGTCGTTCAAGGCTTTCACGAAGAAGTCCGACCAAAGCATTTGTGGGCGTCCTGGTATTCGGTAACGGCTCTCGTCCAGCGGGTTTCTGCGAAGCGCATTACATGGTCGGCCCACCTAATTTTCGACAACTTGGCCCACGCGACAGCGTCTCTGATCTTCGAACGTCGGCTAAGCTCGGAACTCTGGAGGCCTTCTCTCACTTGCGTGAGTCGTCGTCTCGTATCGTGCTCTCAATTCCGCTGCGCGACGCTGATCGCGTGCTCGTATAACCCAGGTCTCTGAGGTCGCTAGGTCGTTGGCCATATTGACTTCGCGACCCAGATAGACGTAGCTGGAGCATTCAAAGATGTTTGTTCCGTTGAGCGAGAATGGGGCATCAGAAACTTGTTCGTTCCACATGAACATCGTCTTCGTAAGGTTCAGCTGCAGTCCAACGTTCCCACATACACGATCGAAGTCGGCCAGCATTCGTTCCGCCTGACTGATGCTCGGGGTTATGAGCACGATGTCGTCAGCGAAGCGAAGATGGTGCAATTGCCGGCCGTCGACCTTCACTCCCATGTCTTCCCATTCTAGTTCGCGCATGACGTTTTCGAGGGTGGCGCTGAAGAGCTTCGGGGATATGGTATCCCCTTGTCGAACCCCTCTCTTCACGTCAATGACGACGTCGTTGTAGAATGGTGAGATCGTGGTCGTGAATCCACTGTACAGCTCTCGAAGGACTCTGATGTACTGAGTAGGAACGCCCTGGGTGAGCAGGGCTTCCATGACCGCTTCAGTCTCGACGGAGTCGAATGCCTTCTTCAGGTCAATGAACGTAAGGCACAGCGGCAGCTTGTACTCTCGCGACACTTCGATGAGCTTCGTAATGGTGTGTATGTGGTTGATCGTGCTGAATCCTCTCTGAAATCCTGCTTGTTCGCATGGCTGTCCTTCGTCAAGCGTTCGGCCGATCCTATTCAGGATAACTCGAGTGAACAGCTTGTAGACTGCGGATAGCAGGCAGATCGGGCGATAGTTGCCAATGTCGTGCACGTCTCCCTTCTTGTACAGCAAGGCGGTTCTGCTGGTCTTCCACCGAGATGTAATCTTGCACTCCGACAAGTAGATTGTGAAGAACCGCGTCAGGGTGTTGATGAGTGCTGGCAGGAGGTTCTTCAGGTGTTGTGGTTTGACCCAGTCGGCACTGGGTGCTGTACGTTTCTTTACCGACGAGATGGCGTGTCGGATCTCGGAAGGGAGAACAGAGGGGACGACGTATCCATCCTGCGGATGATGGCATGGAGGCAGGTCCACGTGGCTATCGAAGAGATCGGAGTAGAAGTCGTGGATGACCTTCTCCATTGCCCTTCTGGAAGAGGTGACGGCTCCGCCAGGACGTCGGAGAGCGGTCATCTGTGTCTTGAAATTGGCTAAGTTCCGGCGGGCATTGCTGCTCTGCAGCTTCAGCCAACACTTCCACCCTTCCCTCCTTAAGATCCTCCTTTATCGCCGCTCTGTATAGCTTCGCAAGCTCGGACGTCAGTTGGTAGCTGCCTGACGCTGGTGCTGCTCCACGCTGGCGTATCAGCTCGAGAGTTTCCCGAGACAGACGTCTCTTGATGGTCTTCAAGCACTCGGCTCCCTTAGCACTATCGCGGAGATGGTGCACGAAGCGGTCGTGTTCCTCGTCAATAATGTCCATGACGGTACCTTCCCAAAGGCCGACAAGAGAGGTGTAGAGGTCCCAGTTGATGGTCGTTCTGGGATTCCTCTTCTCGAACTTCGCGGCCTTCTCTCCTTGACGCGAAAAGCGGAACCTCGCGCGAAGGAGGCGGTGGTCCGATCCCGTGTAGAACTTGGGGACAACGGAGACGTCGGTCAGGCAATACTTGCGGTTGAAGATGATGTGGTCGATCTCGTTCTGGAACTGGGAAAAACCAGGGAATTCCCAGGTCCATCGTAGGGAGGTAGGCTTCTGGAACTGTGAGTTTCCACGGATGATCTTGGTCGACATGATAAACTCAGACAGCCCTTCACCTTGCTCGTTCCACTCCAAACCGTGTTTTCCGATATGACGTTCTTCCGGCGACCTTCGCGGTCCGATCTTGGCGTTGAAGTCGCCGACGATCACCTTGTAGAAGGTGTGAACTTCCTTATAGAACTTCTCCAACTCCGCGTAAAAGGCTTCGACCTCTTCGTCGTCGTAGTCGGATGTTGGGGCATACGCGACGAAGACAGTCAAAGCTGACACGGAGCCACATTGCTTCAGTCGCAGACGTCCGATTCGGCTTGTCAGAGACTCGTACGAATCAATGTTCATGGCCAAGTGCGTGTTGACGAGGACACCAACGCCGCCTGCTCCCCTGCTGTCGCATGTTCCGAGGAACAGTTCTTCTCCGGAGTCGTAGGCGGCGTGTAAGGGGTGGTGTCTTCTCGTCTCGGTCAGTCCGATGGCGTCGTACTTGATCTTCCTAGCTTGCATCATCAGGTCCTCGACGGATCCTTCCGATGCTATCGTGCGGGCGTTGTAAGTACAGATCGTCATCCTAGTCCTTCTCAATTTGTACAGCCTGGTTAGGCCTAGGTTAGATTTAGGTCTGGTTAGGTTAGATTTTAGCAGCCTGTCCGTACTCGTCGTTCCCATCGCTGCAGAAATGGGGGCTCTTTCGGGGTAAGGGGAATGAGGCCCTTTAGTGCTGCTGTGCTTGACTGGAGTACACAGTAGCTAGTCAGGCTCTGTCGTGCGGGCGAAGAACTCCGGGCAGCCAGCCAGCCGGACTGCCTGAAGGGACGGGACGAGTTTTAAGGCGGCATCGAATCGCCTAATATGTGCTCCCAGTCTACCGAGTGCAAGCTTGTGAAATCTTGGAATCTTGAAAAGCTTGTGTATTCCTTCTTTTTCATGCTTCGTCAGTTTTTAAATGTTTTAAGCATAACGACAGTCTAGATATCTTGAGGTCGGCCTCTATGAATATTACTGCTTTCAGTAAGGCCTTCTACTGACCATTACCAATAGGAGTAGAGTGTTTGCAACTGCTGAATCTTTCAAGACATTGCTTTTAAACGCTGCTGGACGCCTTAGGAAAGCATCTTGCTATTATCGCTATAGCTTGTGTTCTTGAAAACATTAAAGGCGACAAACAGCTGAAGGTGCTGTTTTTGACTTTTTTGGTGCACGCCATGCAGTCGATTTTTGCATACGTTTGCGATCGTCTTCTGTAGCTGGTCTGTAATCCAAAGAGCTCTATGAGACGTGCTTTACAACGACAGGTGACAAAGAAATTTAAAAAATTAATTTTCTTTATAAATTTGTGCTTTTCAGCATTGAACAACAAACAGAACGTAGTCAAGTGCTCAATGGCAAGTACTGGCTTATTACTCCGAAAGTTGGTCCACCGTGATCAGTACATATCCGGTGTTCGCACAATCTAGTACAATGCGCGCGACAAGGGACTGACAGCACAGGTTACCTACTGTACTGATTCGCTTCGCAGAGTATTAACCTCCGCTTCCATCCGGAAAACCCAGCTTGAACTCCAGGATTGTTGGGTAATAATCCGATATGTACCGATTGACCAGTTTGGGCGCTGAGAACTGTCAAAATGGAAATTCTCGCGCAAATTGCTCGCAGTTTTTGGCCAGAGCTTAAAGGTTCGCTGTCGAAGAGAACCTTCTTGACTGCGGTATGGAACTTATTGTTCTGATGGACATATCGGAACTGGCTTGTGTCGGGATTCCTAGGTTCAGACTGATCAGTATGAAGTTACGGTAGTCTCTGAGGAATGCGATGATGATGAGCGGACTGAAGAACGGGAATAGCATGATGAGTATCATGATGATGTCCGTCATCACAGGCGTGGTGGCAACTCCTGTGATGAGCAGCGAGACGCAGGCGAAGCAGGGCGTGTAGAGAAACAGTGCGGGACAGGCGGCCTGAAATTGTTGCATTGGCGTCGACCCGGGTTTTCAAGGCCCTTCCGAAGCTGTCACTGAACTAGAGGACTTGCCTGTAGCAGTAGAAGCACGAAAATCTGGCGGTGTAGCCTCTGCATGTTGGGGCGCTGTAGCTTCTTCTGACAGCTGTCGATTTTTCGAGCACAAACGAACGTGGTCACTTCGAGCAGAGTAAATACAATCAGTTGATTAACTGTGAGAATGATGTGCAGAAGACGCAGGCTGTCCTAGAATTTATTATCAACTTCGAATTTGGCGTGATGTTGTCTACCGCCACATTCAATTAATGAGTTTTAAAAGTCGATCCGCCCATTAGTCCGTCAATTAGTCTGTACGTGTGTCTGTACCTGTGTCCACGAAAAATTAGTGACCGTTTCACGGGCTTAAGAACTCGTAGATGATAGGTCATCACTTTCACATCATCGTCGCTTCTAGCAATGGGTGCCATTTAAAAAATCGATAATGTCGATCGAAGTTTTCGCGCACGCACAGACGCATGCACGGCGTGCAAATGCAGGCCGAACCGTCGGCCAAATTTGTAATTTTCCGCACCCAGTCTACTGACGGGTTTCACCATAAAAATGCTCACTAATTGGTATTATACAGGGTGCGCCAAAATTATGGCGACAAGGTTTTCAATTCGCCGAGAGAGAAAATGCGGTACTTTCGAGAAACCAACGATGAGATAATGTTTATCAGTCTATTGTAAACTATATGCAACATTGAGATTCGAAGCCACCTCCATCGGCATCGATATAGACTTTGAGACGCTTCGGGAAGGCATCGACGGCGGCACGCAAGTAAGGCGCGTTGAGCTCATCCCACGCCTTTCTTCAAAGGATCCACAGGGCGGTGAGGTTTCCCGCAGGCTTTGCCTTCCAGAGCTGGCCAGACAGTGTAATCCATCGGATTCAAATCCGGAGAGTTGGCTGGCCACTCGTGGAAGCTGATGAATTGCGGAAAGTTGCCTTTGCACCAGTCTTGCAGCATTCTTGCTCTGTGAGCTGGAACTCCTTCCTGTTTGAAGGTCCAGGAGGGTGCACGTGAATCTTCTTGTAGGCGTTAAGTCCCAGTTTACGGAAGATTCTTCTCAACGACATCTCCATAATGTCCATTTTCCCGACAACCGGCGGACCGAGCGCGCCGGCTTCCTGTGAATTCGTTCACGTACCCTACTAACGTTGTCCGTAGTTGTAACAGATAAGTGTCTTTCCCCTCCGGATCTATCATCCTCGGTTCCCAGGTTTTCTTAGCGTCTAATGGGCCTACTCATAATACTCTGATGAACTCCAAGACGGTGGTGAATGTAGCGTGCCGAGAAGCTTTGACGGTAAAGCTCAATGATTTAAGAACGGTGGCACGAACGTTTCACAATTTTGAAAAACGGCTTATTGTTATGCTTGACTGAGGTGAGCATAAACTAATTGACTCAATGAAAACAATAAGAGCACGAAAAAAAGCAGACGCTCCGAATAAAAGGTCAAATTGTTTGCGCATATGCTGTAGCCATAATTTTGGCGCACCCTGTAGAAAGGTTGGTCGGTTCGACTCTTGTTTTGATCTCCGTCTCGCCATTAATTTCGCGTTAATCTAGTCTTAAACGGTCAGTCTTGCGCAAAAATCGACACCATAGATCGGTAGCTTTTTCGATAGCCATAGATCGATAGATCGATATTTTTACATACAACTCCGTGTTGAGTAGTGCTAACAGCTGTTGCTACATTCCGTTGCTTCATAGTAACACATCGATCGATGTGTCCGCTTTTCGGCCTTGGAATTGTAAACCCTGCGAATATTACTTTGGTGTGGATGTTTGGATCGATGATCAGCAGACGAATTATTTCGCAGAAGGAGTAGAAGATGGGAATTGGTACGATTCTTCAATTATCGATTCTATTTTTGTCAGACAACCACATGGGCTGAGGATTGCCCAAGTTGGGCGGGATTTATGGGAAGCGCGACGCTATGAAACCCACCCGTATCGATTGATGAGTGCAGATGATCAATATTCATACCTTTCATAGCGCGGCGATGCTTCGGGCGGAAGTATAAATCCTGCCTTTGACTGCCGAAGATCTTTCAACAAATAAACAAACCAATCAATGGTCAGCCGATCAATACTCTTATAAGTACACTGCTGGGACGTAGCCACAGCCAACAGAATAGATTCTGTCCGAGAGCAGGCTGATTTTTGGAGAAAAAAATAAATCCTTTGGTCCGTCTTTGCGTCTCTTCGAACGTCCGTTCGTTCGTCAGGGAATGAGCATTTCTAATCGATAGTAGTCATCTTCTCATAAGTACATATATGTAGATGGCTTGAAAGCAGTGGCAGTGGCCTCAGGATATTCTTCGTAACCGATGGACAAAAATAATGGACAGCGTTAGCTAATGCCTTTGCGGGATGCGCCATCTATTCTACTTCTACGTAGAGGCCGTCGTTAGGCAAATTGAACTGTTTAGCCTTTACAGTGGCTTGCAAGATAATGAATAACTCAGTGTTCTCATTTCCACAACTTCTCCCGCTAACGATTCACTGATTCCAGAGGAGTGCAAGATTTTGGATAAGCGGGAGCCGAACTATGGATCGATTTGTGGTGCACGCGTTAGCCTTAGTTTACACTTGTGCCGCCACGTGGCGCGGCATCATAATTGTCATAGATATCGATTTATCGTTCCGCGCGGTCGATATCTATCCCGACCATGGTGCCGCGCCGCGCAGCGACGCAAGTATAAACTAGGGCTTAGACGGCGTCTCCTCCGTTAGGGCTTCATGCGTTCCACAGCAATTGTGCCTTAATGTGTTTTGATAGGCTTCCTCCATTGCTCAGATGGCACTGTTGCGTGGCGTTCTTCCTCCCGCACGTTTAAAAGGGCGGAGCAAAGACATCTGCGCGACCATTGCGTCTACAGGTGAATTAAAGGGCGATTTCTTTTGTGTCCCTGAACGAGGAACGGAAACCCCTTTAGCCCTACCCAATTACAAGCTTTTATAATTACAGTATCAACGTCGTCAAACTTACTCTCAGGCTCACGCCAAGCAACGATGCTGCGACGACGTTGAATCCTGGCAGTATCAGCGTCGCGAAAGTCTGCCTCACGAAATCGTCGCTAGGCCAGAGCACCACATACATGAAGGCAGAGTAGTTCGCAATGGCAGCAGTGTTTATCACCGCGCAGACCATGACGCCTCTACTGCTCGTGGAGATGAGCGACGACTGCGGTCTGCCAACAAATTTGATTATTGGGTTTCTGTTTATCGGAAAGTCTGTTTTTCTTGTTTGTTTTTTTATTCAGCATACAATGAAAATCAACCAACAGTCAATCAATCACTATTATTAGTCACCACAGTGGTCCACCTGCTAGACTGGTCAGCGATCCACTTCTTCCGAACTGGGGACAGTGGGAGTCGAAGAAGTCGGCGACAGTCCGACGTAAGTGTTCAAACTTCGTGTAATTTTTCTTGGCCATGAAAGCCTTTAGATAGCGGAACAAGTGCTCTAATCTGAGGGGGCTGTGTCAGGAGAATATTGCGGACGGGGGGGGGGGGGGGGGGAGGGGGTGGTCTCCCAGCCAAGCGCCTCGATTTTTTATGGGGTCTGACGTTATCATGAAAAAAGTAGAATGCCCCTGCGAGAAGCGTGGCCTATTTCGTACATCCTGACCGTCCTCTGTGGCCCTGTGTTCTTTCGGGAGCAGCTCATAGTGCAGTACTCCCATCCGGTCTCAGGAGCAGCACAAAAGAACCTTCTTGGGGTCACGCTTGACTTCGCTTGCGTAGGCGGCTCTTCTCCTCGAAGTGGTCAAACCGCACAGTGTGTGTGTTGAAGTCGCTGAGAACCCAGCTCTCATCTCCGATGACCAGCTCTTCCAGAAACTCCTTTCGAGGCGAGCGGAGAAGGAGACACTGGCAGATGGATACGCGGGTGAACCGCATGCTATCGGCCAAAGCGTGCGGGATGCGAGCCAGCATTTTCCGGAAGCCAAGGGCATGGAGGCCACTGACGACTGTCGATTGAGTTCATCCGAGTCTTGTCACAGGACCTTGGGTGGTGGCCTCCAGATCCTTCTTGACGGCGTCGAGGACGGCGGAGTCTTCCAGTGCTTGGGCGACCGGACCAAGGCTGATTTTGAAGTCTGTCTTCCTTGGCGAACAGAGCGAACCAGCGGTAGGCGGTGTTCACGTTAGTGGTATCCTCCCCCAATGCGCTGTTGATGTACCGACCATTGTCGGCGCTCCAGTTCTGCGATAACTTTTACAAAGGAGCATCGGGAATGTCCTACGGCCATAGATATCAATTGAAAATCGGTGGTTCTGAACTTTTGAAGAAAACCTTGTCAAGACTATCCGATCAACCTAATATTTTTAACGACGTTTAAAAATTCAGATGCAACGATTATAAGTGGAACGAACCGGCAAACGTGTACATATCGATAAACAAAGCTGTTTGCCACAAGTAATGAGGTGGTGAAGAAGAGCATGCTGTACAGCATCAGAGGAATATAGCCGTAAGGAGCGCGGTTCAGTAGACCCGTAGCGATGAAGACGAAGGCATAGTTTTGCGAGGTGATCCGCTGAAAACAGACGATGCTGCTTAGATGCTTTCTTTGGTTCTGAGCTATGCTAGACTATCTTAAGTAGCACGAGAACTGGAAGATTGTCGAGCGTTCACCTATGTATTTGGCCGTGACGGCTTTAGTTCCCCTTCTCGGTATTTGCGGCTCATTAAATAAATAATAAACTGCCTCTGTTTACTAAATAGAATCGGGCAGTAAGATATATAGAAGAGGGTAGGATCTACAGAAGAGTTCTGCCGTTCGTAGGGCTCCGACTCCAAACTGACTCTGCACCTGCAGAAAAATCGATTAGATCGACTGACGTTGGCTGGTCGATCGATACTGTTTTCTTCCGACGGCTATCGTATTCAAGTGATTTCCCATATGAGATAGGAGAGGAGAGTTAAATTGGATGCAGAGAGGTGCCAAGGTTTGTCCACTCTCAATCCTTCTCATACGATTCCTGCTACCAATAGTTCATTCTGCAGAAAAATCTATCAATGTTGATCGATCGATAGGCAACTGTTTACCCATGTAATACCATCCTCGTGTGATTTTTGCGGCAGTAAGACAAAAGGGTTTTCATTTACTTACCCTCTAAGATGAGCTAAGGAATTCTATTTCCGCTCAAGTTAAGTATATTGTGGCTATTTAGGGAGTTTAGCCAGTTTTGCTGGGGATATGCTGTACTGATTTTTTCTAAATTGCTAAATATTAATAGGTTTTTAAGATACTAGTGAGACTTTAGATGCTGACCTGATTTTTGGAGCTTATCACCTTAATAATAAGTATTCGTACCGTTCCAAAAGTAAAGTTTCTCATAAGGAGTGAAAAATTCTGATAAGACGCGACTAACCGGTACACTCATAATAAGCACGGTCGAGAAGACGATATTTTGAAGAGCGGTGAGCAAGAGGAAATACTTGAAGGATCCCATCTTGCTCACTGGGCAGCGATAATAGAGCACGAGCAGCAACACGTTGAGCAGCAGCGACAGAGACGATACGGCGAAGGTGGCGATGGACAGGAAGTCGACCATCACCTCGGCCATGTCTGGAGAGCGTTGACGAGGAGGTGTTGGCTCCGTCGATTCGTCAACGATATACTGCGGGACGAATTAGCGAACGAATTCAGACGCAATTACAGCGATTTGTGATGAGCAGGAATACGCAGGTAGACGAATGGACTACGTAGAGTCCACCGAAGCTGCGGTCTCTCTGGAATGTCTGAGAGGACGCAGAGGATCCCACAGAAGACGTGAGGCCGGTTTCGAGGTTCAACAGAGTTTCTGGACCAGCGAGAACGGGAAAGTTCCTCATGAAGGCAGAGCGTTCAGAAGTCGGCGGCGCCAAAAGGCGCTTCGTTGTCGAGTGACGCTGTTATTGACTTCGAGCGACTTCGCGAAAACAGACGGTGCACATGTCTGGCTGGCTAATTTCGATTATCGTCTGCTTCAGAGCTGCCCGCAAATCGCGTAAACAGTAATTTATCACTAATTTTTCTCACTACAGGAGCACGAGTCTGGAAAGCAAGTTTCCGAATTGTATTTCTTTTATAAAACTTCGAACCTGAACACCGTCGCGTTTTCGGCACTTTCCTAAGTAAATTGAACACTGCCTTGGTTATCTCATTGAGTCGTCACCACAAACATGGGTAACTAAACCAAACTAACCACTTTCAATACAAGCTGGACACTTCTGAAACCAAACTAAACATCTTCCAATTCAAAATAACGCTGATCGTGAGTCTTACAGTCTGAAGCAGACGCTTTCTAAGCAGGACAAAATGAATTTTTTGTTAAGGAAAATTTGGTGTGACTTTCTTTGAAATTTTTGCCTCACCTGTTCCACCCCTTGAAATTTTATAGAAACTTATTATTCGATTGAAAAATGATTTAAACGGTATTTTAAACAGGAATTGACAGGAATGTTATACTAGAAAATTTCCACTACGACCTTCTAACGTATGCCTTAAAGGAATTTGCCTCTTTTTTCAAAGTTTGATAATCATGTTGTCCTTGCTATTGTGATAGTGACGTTTTTTCTAACGTGTCTTATTTACACATAGTAGGTTATTATTATTATTATTATTATTATTATTATTATTATTATTATTATTATTATTATTATTATTATTATTATTATTATTATTATTATTATTATTACCGTGAGTTTCATTTAAAGTACAATGAGTTGAGCCGGCTCTACTTTTTTTTTTTCGATCGAAGACGATGTTCATGAGAAATCGGCGAGTTTGAGATGCCCCATTCTCGCTCAACGGAATGAAGTTTTCCGTGTGCTCCAGCCTATTCGACTATTCGACTCCACTGTTCTTCCTACGATAATATTTGACTTCCTCGTTAATTAGCAGGTTACTGGGCTAATTTGGCACCTGAAAGGGAGGAAGATTCAACTGTTGCTGGTCTCTGCTTAAGGGGGACGACGATCAGACGGTGCAATTGTTTCGCTTTTCATGCTCACCCTGTTCGCTCACCCCGTCGGCTGCTCGCTTCAGTGCTCTCATCGGAGTGAGGGCGACAATTCAGGCAGTCGGGCATAGTACCGTAATCGCCTGGCCATTTAAGGACTGGTCTGATTGAAGAACTGGCTCCATCTGATCGATCCAGGTGTGCGTGGCAGCTGTAGCGTGGCGCCGGCATGTTGGCTTCGCGCCATCGAAATCGATCGATAGGAGAGCGAGCAGCGACAGGTTAGCGGCGGCCCAGGTCTGTTCATAGTCCGCGGCGGCAGCGAAGGAAGCGAGCGGGAAGGGGTTCCCATAGATATTCTCTGGCGACCTCTGGGCCCGGATTCATCAACGCGCATACCTACGGGTATGCTGGGTATAGGGGTGGACATACCCACGATGTGGACATACCCACGATTCATGATAAATTTTACCCGCAAAATCGTGGGTATATCAGTGGGTAGAGAAAATCCTCCGATCGTCATGGGTACATCCGTATACCCGCGACTTGTTCACGCTCCATTGACAAAATGCCGCTCCAGTGAGATCAGCTGCATTCGCGAGAGGCTTAGTTGTACTTTACCCTTGATTCCTTTCATGAATACGAATCGTACCCACCACCCACTGCTGGTAGGTAGTGGGTACGATTCCCTTACGGTCTCTACCTATACTCGTTGCTTAATGAATGCGGGCCCTGGTGATCAGACGATTCGTGTACGGGTGAATCAGTCACTTTAATTGCTGCGGTCGCGAACTGCGAACACTCCTCTCCCAGAGAGGCGAGTGTCTGTAGACGCATGGTCGGGAAGTGCCTTTTTACGCACTTCTAAATACCATTCTGATTTGTAGTCTTTATTTTTATTTTTAAGTCAAAAAGTTTCAGTTTCGTACGGACTTAAAATGTGATCTACTGCGGCATTTAGGGCCTGTTCATACTTCGCGACAGCAGCGACAAGAGCGCAGCGCGCGTGGCGTGCGCGGCGTGCGCAGCGTGCGTAGCGCGCGGAAGTATGTATG
>OX377202.1:111239761-111443304 GCA_947396885.1 Heligmosomoides polygyrus polygyrus
CGAGTAGTGAATGTACACTCATTTGGAAGCAGCACAGCTATATGCTGTCTGGAGCGTATACTCAAGACGCAGAGGAGCAGATGTGCAGTTTGACGTGAGAATGGTACACAATGGTACACTGTAAGGCTACGCGACGGCGCATCCTTTAAAAGAGTTGTGGAGTACATGCCGCCACGAGAACGCAGCGTGCCATAACCGCGGCAGCCAACTGACATGAGCACCGGCTCAGCCGCACATGCAGGGCACATGATTGGCTGCCGCGATTATGTTAGGAGCAACGGCGCGTTCCCGCACCCCAGCAGTGCTCTTCGTGACATGTTACGAGCCATGGTGATAGTTACATGTTAGCGATAAAACCCAAACATTTTCAGAAATCACAACACGATCGGAGCAACAGCGCAAGATCCGGCCCGTTGGCCAAGTGTGACACAGGCGACAATCAAGGCGAACCAATTTCGATACAAATACTTGCCATATCTGTACAGGTGCGTAGGCAGTTGATACATATTAGAATCTAAATCTACCTTGGCTCACAGCATGTACTTCTGCTTATTACTTCTTCGAGATGCGACAGAGATATCTCGCTAGCGCTGCAACAGAACGAATAACGGAATGCGAAGACAGTGCCTGCAGTGTTTCGGCACTGCCACTTTGAAGAGTTAAACTTTGAAATATGTCTGATCATACTTCCAGTTTACACTTTGCTGCCTCTTGGTGTGGTGGAACAGTTGTTCGTCCGCTATTTTTCGAGTATCCAAAGGATCCAGAAACACTCGATTTGGGACACCAGTTCTTGTGGGGAAGTTCGATGTTAGTCGCACCTGTGCTATACCCGGTAGGTCGCGTTCTATAATAATACTGTGAAGCTGTCACAACGATGTTTTGTCGCGATCAAAACTTCAAGCGTCAGATGGGACTCGAACCCGCACCTCCCTCTGACCGGGCGAGAATACTCTACGCCTTTACACCACCGGCGCCGTTTGATCGAACGCAACATCCACACCGCGGCGCCGGTGGTGTAAAGGCGTAGAGCATTCCCGCCCGGTCAGAGGGAGGTGCGGGTTCGAGTCCCGCCTGGCGCTTGAAGTTTTGATCGCGACAAAACATCGTTGTGACAGCTTACAACCTCGGTACCAGCCAATTGAGGCTTAAAGAAACTGGTTTGAATACTGTGAAGGTTTTATAACACAAAAATAGACACCCCAAGAATGACATGTGAAGGTCAAGAACCTCGTAGTCAGTTCCTTGATAAGCACTCTGTGCCAGCCAAACTGACCACCAGTGTCAGTCGGGCTTGTTAGACTCGCAGTTAGTGATAGCAAAACATTTCATGTCAGGAGGCCAGACCAATTTAGAATACGACCTTAATGAATGTGTACCTGCCGGAAGATGACTGGTATTCGCTGTTCGACTACGAATACGGCCAGTCAATGCGAAATGGCCACCAAGTTGTACCAACACCGTGGACATCGATGATTCCCGTTTTCGTTCGAGGTTTGTGCTTATGCTTTTCTAACCAAAAGCACCGCTTTCAATGAGTTCTGTCATACCTGTCTTATTGATTTTTTCTCAATTCATCTAGCAGATTACTTACTTTGATACTTTGATGGTCCTTTTGTCGGCCGGAGGTCTTCTCAGCGGGGACCACAACTCTTCCAGACCGCTCGATCTCTGGCTGCTTGCATCCAGTGAGGCAGACTCCGCTCTCTGAAAGATCTTGAGAATGAGTCTGCCCATCGCGTTGGCGGTCGTCCCAGTGGTCTCTTATGGTCTTTCGGGAGCCATTCTGTGACACGGAGACTCCATCTATCGTCCTTTCGTCGAAGCAGGTGTCCGGCCCAGCGATATTTGGACTTCTTCATGTACTGCAGCGGGTCTGCTAATTGCGACTTCTCCCGTAGCTCCGAGCTTCGTAGGCCTTCTTGCCATTGCTGGCGAAGGCTTGTCCTCAGAAGACATCTCTCCAGTGCACGATGCGTAGTTTGCATCGCTTTGGCGATTGTTTTGTTGTCGGGCCAGGTTTCCGTCGCGTAACACATCGCAGGCAGTACAGAGGCGTTGAATATCGAGGCCCTGAGGCCGGGATTCTTGACCTGATCGGTGACTTCGCGAATCGAACTGAAGGCTGCCCATGCTGCCCGTCTCCTGCGGGCGATTTCAGAAGCGAGGTCGTTATCCATGTTCAGCTCTCTTCCCAGATAGACGTAGGAGTCGACCTGTTGCAGAGCGACTCCATTTAACCTTACGAGTCCCGTTTCACACCACTGGTTGACCATAAACTGCGTTTTGGACATATTCATGTCCAATCCAATCTTCATACCTGCCACATTAAGCTCGTTCAGCATTTCCTCGACTTCTGCCGTGCTGGTAGAGATGAGAACAATATCGTCGGCGAAGCGAAGGTTGCTGATCCGTTTACCGTCGACAAGGTAGCCTTTATCGTCCCAATTCAAGTCCTTCATGGCATCCTGGAGTGCCGCTGTGAATAGCTTGGGAGAGATCGTGTCTCCCTGCCGTACTCCTTTCCCGATAGGAATTTTAAGCTTTCGATCGAACAGCTGGATGGTAGTCGATGTGTTCGAGAAGCATTCGTCGAGAAGTCGGATGTAGGGCGATGGTATACCAGCGTGCACAAGTGCGTTCAAAACGGCGTTGATTTCCACAGAGTCGAACGCTTTCCGGTAATCCACGAAGACAAGGACAAGTGGGAGGTGGTATTCGCGGCTCCTCTCGATGAGCTGTGAGACAGTCTGAATATGGTCCATGCAGGAGAAATCCTTGCGAAACCCTGCTTGCTCCACTGGCTGATATTCATCCAAGCAACGCTCCAATCTAGCAGATTACTATCAATAATGCAGAATGCCTATGAATCCATCACCATTCCTTCATCATTCATAATTTTCGTGACCCTTAAAATGCCAATATTTTGCAGGTGGTTATATTTTACCCCGACAATCTCCCAACACAACGACCTCTGCGACTCGTCAAAACGCCTTCGAGCTACTTATTGCGCCTGGAATAACCTCAAGTAAGCCAATCCAAAGCAGCTATTTCCTCTCAAATTTCTGTAGTAAATGTTTATAGAATTCTAGGAAGGAGGGTTCATCCTCATTTTCATCCATAAAGTCTGTGAAAATTGGTCAAAGTCTTTTAAAATGATACTTTAAGCACAGACGCATACATATTTTAACCGTAGCATTGCATCTAAGCCTAATTTAGCCAAGTGAAACTACTAGCTATAGAAGATATATAGGATGGATGGACCACATTCTCTTAGACTTATGCGCAAACGTTTATTAGCGACTACTTGCATTTGACCGGAACAGAGATGAAGAACAGCTGGCTATTTCGTTGGTCGACTACGTTCTATGTACACGTCCAAGTGGATGATTCACCCTCTCTAAATTCCAGATGCTTGAACAGAAAACTTCTTCCAGTTCCAAGGCCTGCCATGTAGAATTAGGCAAGAGTCCATAACCGTTTCCAGAAATTTTTGCCATAGTATTTTTTTTATTTATTTTTATCGTATTTTAGCGACCAAAATCAACGAGGGTAATGGCTTTAATTAGAAAGTGATTCTCCCAAAAGTATATAAAACGCAAGAATATACCAGGAAATAAATAAAGGATGTAGACCTAACTTTAGCCTTTCCAGTTGTCAAATATAGCATTCTATCAGAATGACAACCTCTTAACAATATCCCTGTCCTTCTATTAATGCATGAAGCGCAACTTAATCTTCGTTGCAGATATTTACGCTCACTATGCTTTAACACATGAGCAGCAGTAGGTTTCCAAATGAACCAAGTTAACATCTATCATCCCTTATCGAACTTTTGTCAGATCGAGGTTCGGCGAACGGACTACTCTACTGGGATGATGGCGAGAGTGTGATTGACTCATTCGACCAGCATGACTTCTACGAGTGGTCCTTCAAGTACCTTATGAACGATCAGGGCGGATACTTGTCCATCAAAACCGAACGCGAAGCTGTGAGTGACTCAGCAATTGTTTTCGTCGCTTGAGACAGAAATTAATTCCCGTCTCACCGTGCTTGGTAGCTCAGTGGATATTATGCATAGAACAGGGGATACAAACAGCAGAAAAGAAAGCGTTGATGAAGAGTAGCTCCCAAATGTGTAGGTGAACGCCTGCGGGCTAAGCGCACCCATTGCGGGCGCAGCGAGGCCGGGCTCCTTGGTAAGACCACAAGGAGGCAGAATAGACACAGAGTCAGCCTCGAAGTCTGAGCTGCCTTTGCGACAGTGTCGAAACGACAACACCTTCCAGAAAAGTAGCGTATTCCATGATCCTCATGACTTCCGTTCAATCTTCGCATGGCGTTGATAATAACTGGAATCTTCAAGTGGCAAGCTAGGATTGTTACATACACCTTATGTTGTTGGCGTTTCTAAACGATAACCTCTTCTCCAGAGTCTCGAATCGACAAGCGGGGTTTGAAATATTGCCAGTCCAGGAAGTATTTCAAGTCGCAGTAGTTCTGGACTAGTAACCTTTGAAACCGTGATTGTCTTTCCCAGGCTGGAAAGAAGGCGGTTACGTTGAAGGCCCCACACACTTCTGCGGCAACGCCGTCCTATCCTTAGGGGGGCAGGGACGCAGAGCTCGCGAGCTCTGCCGGGAGCGGCGGTTGCGGGCGGAGGATGGTTTTTCGTGCCGGTTTGGTGCAGGTATGAGCGGATAATAAAATTTTGAAACCCGGATAACGGATAATCTTGCCCAAAAATGGCCGGATAACGGAAAACGGATAATGAACAAACAACAAAAATTAGAACTACTTTTAAACCATTCTTTCTCCAAGGATAGGTCGGTAGTAGGAGTATAATGCGGGTCGCATCTCGCACTACCGTCGTCTTATATCCTTTATATTCATGCTTTTCAGCTGCAATGAAGTCACTATGGATAGATCCCACGGAAACTTCTGCGCTTGGGTGGGGCAGTCGTTAAAAATAGCCGCTCTCTGTTTACTCTCCAATTAAATTTAACACTAATTCTTGCCCAAATCGAATAAAACTCTCTCTATTGCTTTAGAAAGGGTAAATTGTACATTGCTACTAGTGCAATAGTAGTTTCAAAGAGCGCCAAAAGGTCGTGTAGATGCGGAGTATCTGGCACATCCCTAAAAAGAAGTGATTCGTATGGACGTTTGTCCTTCTCTCCACTGATCGACAGGTTTTTTCCAGATCGTACATTATGCTAGAAGGGATTTTGGTGAAACCCCCACAACTATTAGGTTGTCCAATAAGTTCCCGCCGTTTTGTCAACGATTCACGGCGGATTTCGCCGACGGTCTCTTGCATAGCGCTATATAGCATTCGAAAGAGAATGATTCGCATTATCAGAACGTGTATTAGATTTCTTTCTTTATCCTGAATTTTGTCATTTTTTAGGTCGCTAAAATGAAAAGTGAAAAAGTGACCATCTGCGCAGTTGCTTTTCTCGCTTAGGTTCGGAATTTTTGCGCAGCTTTTTATAGCATTTGGAAGATCTGTACAACAAGAATACTTGTTGTGTTGGCGCCATTTGCACATTTGTCCTTTATTGATTTTTAGGTCATCAAGTTCGGACGTCCGACTTTTCCGTCCGAATTTTTACCGACAGCTCCTGCTCTGGGTGGACTTTCTGCTTGGTGTTATATGGCGTTCGGATAAGGGTGTCTCGCTCAATAAGAATTTGTGTCGCGCTTATTGGCTCTTGCTTATTTCTGTCGAATACCAACAACTGAACAAGGTGAAGAAGTTGTTGGTGAAGATGATTTTTCTCTTTTTCGAATTTTGTTGATATTTGGCAGAAATCAGCATGAGCTAATAAAGCATGAGCCATGTTCTTATAAAACAAGACATTCTCTTTCGAACGACATGCAACATCAAGCAAAAAAGTCTACCCCAGAGCAGGAGCTGTCGGTAAAAATTCGGACGGAAAGTCGGACGTCCCAAGTTGATGACCTAAAAATGAATAAAGGACAAATGAGCAAATAGCGATAACAAGTACTCTTTTAGCACAGAACATCGTCTTCCAAATGCCATAAAAAACTGCGCAAAAAATTACAAACCTAAGCGGAGAGAACAAGTGCGCAAATGGCTACTTTTTCACTTTTTCACTTTTCATTTCAACTACCTAAAGACTGACAAAATTAGGATGGAGAAAATGCAATGCATGTTCTGATAGAGCAAATCATTTTCTTTCGAAAGCTGTACAGCGCTGTGGAAGAGACCGCCGGCGAAATCCGCGATAAATCGTTGATAAAAAAACGGCGGAATTTGGAACCACCAAATAGAAATGAGCAAAGGGCAGTGTTCAGCATTTTATAACGCGCTACGAGCAATTATACAGTTTATACCAGTTATAGCATTGAGAACTCTGAGAAGACACCGAACTGGCATTATAAGCGTATCTCGACTGCCAGTGGAAAAATCACGAAACGATGTTCTTAAGAATTTTGTTGTTCGTTATCCGGTGAAAAATCCCCGGACAACGAACAACAAAACGGATAAGCCAAAACCCATCGGAAACCGAATAACGGAAACGGATAACGGTTAATGCGCTCATCCCTGGTTTGGTGCCGACAGAGACTGTCTGCGTTCTAGCCTTTCGCGGCGGGGACCGCCCGACGATCACCGCAAAAGTCTGTGGGGCCTTGGGTGCCCAGTATCGACTCTTTCTCGAAGATTTCCAAGGACTTTCCCTCCTGATCTCCTTGGGATTTTTCTCCTGTATTCGTTTTTGTTTTTTTTTTTTCGCATGCTCGTCTTCTTCCATTAAACAGTTCGCTGAATCGGGTGTTCGAATCGTATAGCCGATCGCACTCGTCTTGGTACCTGAGAGCTGCCCACCGTACACAAAGCGTGTATAAGAATAGTCCCGGTTCTCATCCACTGAACAGAAAACACACGTAACGTCGAGGTACATCTGGCGAGAAAGGTATCTAAACCGCACTCCATGGCGGCTATCCTTCCGCAAGCTGGAGCAGAACGAGGTCAGTTTCAGAGATGTGAACTGAGAGAAGCATGACTGACCACGGCTAGAATCGATTGAGCCGTTTTTTTATAAGAGATCAGGGTCATCCAACGATGAGTTCATCAGGTTAGCAAACATGGAAAGGATACCTAATCGAAACATCGTCCATCATCCACTAAACAAAATACATCGCCTTGAAATCCAAAATGCACTCCAAGAGAGGAAGATTGGTTACGCGGACATCGTACTAAGGAAGGAAACCCTTTACAGAGTTCATTAAGGGATGAATGACTCGCCAATGAACGGCTAGCTTGAAGTCTGTATCGAAAGAGCAATCCTGCCTTAGAGACAGAGTAAAACGATGGCGTGCTTTAAAATTTGAATTTCGCCATGCATTGTCAATAACTGTCAATCGCAAACATCGCTTATCACATAGCATTTCAGAAATCACTTACCATTCCCACTCTTGACACCTTGGAAATATTCAACTATGCGTATTACCCCGATTTCACAAGCTTTGTTCTAAATGGACAAAAGGTTAGTTGTTAAGAGCCGAAGTCGTGTTGCCTCCGTTGAAATACTCTACTTTAGAGGAAGAGTCTTTGCGATTTCAACATTTGACGTCATTGCAGGTCAACGTGAACGTCCAAACTTCGAACTACAACCCCTACAAGAAGATCTTGTACATCTCCACGAAAAACCTCATCGATCTTCATAGTATGCCAGCCGGTGGCGTATCAACTCTTTCGTGGAAGCATTCTACAGGGACTATCGACACGCAAAGTCACGGAATTAAACCAGAAAAGATTCAAAACAAAATACACATCGAAGAAGAAAGAACCTGGAAAATGAAAGTAGATCTCTTCGTTTGACGTATAGCGTAGCCATAGTATGGGAGAACGTAGAGGATACTGTATAGGAGTAACGATTTTCAAGCACACTGTGATTCATGATATTACCGTAACTTTTGAAGAGCACATAAGAATAAAGGGATTGAACTTTCTGTTTCCACTTGTCAGGAACATCAGATGTACGACACAGAATAAAAGTGCGACGATAATGCGGTCGCCCACATGCCTTTGCGAGCAACTGAGATTTGAACTGACAGAAACGTACACTAGGGCGAACGGTTGATCTCTAGAATATCAGGGTGTCCGGAAAGTTTTGAGTTTTTGATGCATCCGAATGAAATGACATATCTCCCCACAGGTTCTGCGTTATATCATGTTGCTCTACTTACTTCTTGACCATAGCATTCTGATCTAAACCCCTATCGCCTTGTCCCCTAGATTACGAAAATTCGTCAGTCTTATCACGTCCAGGCGAACTGACTACCGCATCATTTTGCTTCGATGCTTCCACTCCGGCTTGAACCCAATTGAGCCCCATCAGCAGGTTGTGTCGTTGATTAGCCTCGATTCCCCCTCCACTGCTACGGTGTACTGTTAGTTCGATCGATTTGCAAAAGAAGACTTCACCGTCTACCATGCTTTCGATCCGGACGTCTTCAATCGAGAAGTGCAACGGTCGTCCTCGCGTCTATTCAAGCTGATCCGAGTAAGTATGTACGAGATATATAGAGGAAGACGGGGACCTCTAAATCCAGCGTTCATGATATCCTCACTCGACCCGGTCTTGAGGCGAAGCGTCCTCATACCGTACCTCACGATCTGACAGCCGCCGAGCAAAACACGTGTGAAGATCGGCTCTTCTCTACTCCCCCTCTACCGAACGACGGCATGGACTGAGACGACAGTGGCCATGGATGAAAAGTGGATAACGTACAGCAGCCCGAACAGGAAGCGGCAGTGGCTGCCTCACGATAGAGACCCACAGCCCATCACAAAGGGAGATATCCACGGCAGGAAGCACCTGCTTCTTTGTACTACTGTAGCAAGGGTATCGTTTACTGCGAGATCCTGCCGGCTGGGCAGTCGATTAACTCCGACTTCTCCTCACAACTGGTAGAGGTAGAGTCCGCTGGCCACATGTATGTACATTTGCACTGTTCATCTTCTGATGGACAGTGAGAGGCCTCACTTCGCAAAGACTACCCAGAGCCAGCTAGAGAAGCTGAACATCGTGCGGCTACCCCGTCTATCTTACTCCCCGAATCTCTCTCTCTCTGTGATTTCCACGCTTTCCGTAGTCTCGAGCACTTCTGCCGTTAACGGCAGCTTCACAACAACGACGACACCGCACGCGCAGTCGACGAGTGGGCAGCGTCACGCCCTGATTCTTTTTGGAGAGAGCCATTTGATTCCCCGTCCGAATGATGGAGGAAGGTTGTCGCCACCAAGGGATCATAGATTGTTGACTGACTAAACGTTTGTTCAGTTGCAGTTGAATACAATAAAAGATCTGAATTTCCTCAAAACTTTCTGGACACCTTGATAAATGAAAAGTGAAGACGAATGTATGGTTGTCCATTGAAGGTCTGATGCCCAAGAGATTGTTGCGCAGTGCATAGGAACCGCCCGGCACTGTCGCCGAAGTGGGTAGCAGGTCGTGTAACACTGTCGCCGAACACCGAAGTATACATATATGGTGGGATACCTATGTGATAGATGTTAGAGACCGAGGAGATATTCGTCCTTTATTCCATTTCCGATGAGTGACTGATAGAATGCTCGCCTTCTTCTTCTTCTCCTGAGCGTTTAGTCCCGCGCAGTCGCAGGGTCCGCTGTTCTTGTGATCTGTCGCCACCTCATCCTATCAAGGGCGTCATCTGCCGTGGCGCCGACTTCGGCGAGATCTCTCTTGATGACGTCCTTCCATCTTTTCCTTGGGGCTCCTCTCGGACGCTTTCCGGGTGCCTCGTAATCTAGGGCCAACCTTGTGGGGTGATCCTCTGGTCTTCTGAGGACGTGTCCATACCACCTCAGGCGCTGCTCTCTCATCTTCAGCTGGATCGGGGCAGTCTTCATCACTGCCCTAACATCCTCGTTTCGCACCCTGTCCAGACGGGTCCATCCACATGCCCACCTCAGCATCCTCATCTCCGCCGCGTGCAGTTGCTGCTCCTGCGCCTTACCCAGGGCCCAGCACTCACTGCCGTAGAGGAGGGCAGGTCTTACAACTGTTTTATAGAGCTTACCTTTGAGCGTCCTGGAGCATCTACGGTCGCAGAGGATCCCTGTGGACTCCCTCCACTTGAGCCAGGCTGCGTTTATCCGTCCCCTGACCGCCTGGTCCACACTTCCTTCCTCGGATAGGTCACTTCCGAGGTAGCGGAATTCTTCCACCTTCTCGATCGTTTCCCCTTGGCAGTCTAGGATCGATCCAGCGCACTGCTCAGAGCTGATGAACTTCGTCTTCTTCACGTTCAGCCGTAGGCCGTTGTCCGCAAGGGCTCTCTGCCACAGCTGCACCTTCTCCTCCAGCTCCTCCTGGTTGTCGGCTACTAGGGCGATGTCGTCCGCGTAGAGGATCGTTCTGAGAGGGTCTTTCTCAAGGTGGTTCACTATAGAGTCAAGCGTCAGCAGGAAGAGGAACGGGCTCAGAGCCGACCCTTGGTGATAGAATGCTCGCCTGCCAGACGGAATTCTATCAATAAATTTCCCTCCTTGATCTCACTGGTATGAGCGGGGAGGACACGGATTATTTGCATTCTTGGGTGGACAGTAGACATTGGATCCGACAACGATTTTCCGGATAATCGGATGACTCGGATAGGCCATTTTTTCAAACCCTGGATCTTCGGATGATTCAGATGAGGGCAATTTCGAAAACCCCGGATCTTCGGATGATTCAGATGAGCGCAATTTCGAAAACCCCGGATCTGCGGATGATTCAGATAACGCCATTTTCGGCCGAGCCGGATTTCGGATATCCGATTCGGATACAACCGGATAAGTGATATAAGGGGCACGCAACCTCTTAAAAACGGAACACATCAGTAACTCTGCGTTTATTTCCTTGACCAGTTGAAGTCACGAGCGCGCAAAGCAGCTTGGATCGCCTCACCTTGAATTAAGTGTTTATATGCCCTGGTAGCAAGGCACATGAATGCCCAGTTACGTTATATCTGGCCTAGCTTGTTTCACCAATGAAGTGGGACATACCAGTGCTACGTAAAAGATGTCGTATTTGGCTGCCTTACGAGGGGAGCCTTCCGCAGAGCTATGTTGCGCTTCCAGAACAAACAAAAAACAGCTTTAGGACCCCAAAGAGCCAATACCAACTCAATAGTGAGTTGGTAATGCACAGCGAGGTCTTGTAAAGGACAATAATGAAACGATTCCGAAACGCCCCGCAAGAAATTTCTCGTGCTCTGAAAAGGGAAGGGTCTGAAGCGTATGTCTGAACGGAGAGAGCGAGTCATCCCACCATATATATAAGAATAATCATCACTCCTCAATTAGTATAAAAAATGTGTTTATTTTTTGCCAAATCGATAAGCCCGAGGAGTAGAGGATTTTTGAAGTTACAGTGGAATCGGCGCCTCACGAGTTCCGGAGTCTTGTACACCCGCAATGCCGCCGGCGGGAAGCGTCTCGTAGCGCAGTGGATAGCGACGTTGCTCCATGAGAGGGAGGTAGAGGGTTCGACTTTTCTGCGCTGTTGCATATTTGAATTTCAACTTATTGTTTGATTTGAGCGATTCTGACATCTGCACCATTTTAGATGTTTGCTGTGCAGTGTTTCCAGATGTATGCCGTGAGAGCAACTTTGTTGCCACTTGTTTATAACTGACCTGTTTTTTTTTTAACTAAAACTCAATTGGAAAGCTGTTCAACATAACGATGTATGAACGTTTAACATCAGTGATACACAGACACAAAGTGCATGGAACATAAGCACTGGTCGCAATACGAGCAGCGCATAAAGGCTACTGGCTCCTCACACTTTGCTTCCATATATGGACAAGCGAGATCGGCTCCATAGGCGAAATCCAATTGAAGACGTTCCCTTTCCTCTGAAAGAAGAGTTCCAGCCGAAAACGTTATCATATGCCCACTGCTTGCCAGCCTTTCCACGTCTATCAGTTCATTTTGCTGATCCCAACCTTCTTCTGGTTTTCCACCACTTCCAGCCGTTCGTCTTCGTTAACTTCAAGTTGACGTGCTTCGAAGTCCTTGGGTATGCTAGCCATCCGATCGGTCAGGTTGGTGTCATTCCCATGAAGGCTGCTTATCTAAAGGTGGGCCACACTTCAGCGTGAGCAGGTGGATCACCACTCGGGCCTTGGCAGACATTGTTGGTGTTAGGTTTTAGAGAACTTCCAGCAGACCTCTGTTTTCCAGATGACAGGCAAAGATGAGAGAAAGAGTGTATTGATGCCGTTTAGGTCAATTTCCGGGATCCACAGACTTTCTGGTTTTAACTACATGTGATACCACATCATGGTCTCCTTTGAAAATCCGAGCAGAATGATTTTACTAGAGGTCATTGGCCGATGTATGGAAACAGGCTGAGAGGAGCCTGCAGCATTTATACCCTGCCCATTCTGTCCAGTGCTGCTTTATGCACGTTGCACCTGTGTATCACTGGTGTTGAATATTTATGCATCATCCTGTTGAGTACCACAGCATGCAGCTGGAAAGTGCGCAGAAAACATCTGAAAATGGTATAGACGTCAGAATCCCTCAAATCTCAACCAATCATTTAAAAAGCAGGACTGCAGCAGCGCATGAGGATCAAACCCCCGACCTTCCTCCCATGAAGCATCGTCACTACCCATTGCGCTCCGAGCTGCTTGCCAGCAGAGGCATCGCGGTCGTACAAGAACCCAAATTCGTGATGCGCCGTTCAATTGTGACATCAAGAACCCCCACTCCTTGGGTTTAACGACTTGGCAAAAATGAAACACATTTCGTGCTAATTGAGGGGTGGCGATTATTCCTATTTAATACTCCCTCTCCTCGTTCAGATATACGCTGACTCCCTCTCCTCGTTCAGATATACGCTATCAGACCCTTCCCTTGTGAGAGAATTCCCGCCAAATGATTGCAAGTTTGCCCGAAACAGTCAGGTTATCAATAGCGCAGAGTTTGCCAGCAAGGCGCGCTAACCTCCAGTTATCCGATCTTTATCCGATTTTATCCGAATCGTTGCGTTTTTCAGAACCCCGGATCTTCGGATGATTCAGATGAGGGCAATTTTGAAAACCCCGGATCTTCGGATGATTCAGATGAGGACAATTTTAGAAACCCCGGATCTTTGGATGATTCAGATGAGGACAATTTCCGACCGAGCCGGATTTCGGATAATCCGAAAATGCATGATTCGGATCCCATGTCTAGTGGACAGGAACACGGCCTGCTCCTATCTTGCAATGCATCGAACAAACCCTCCGTCTCTTTGTCCACTAATGAATTGATGACCACATGACGTTTCAGAACGCATGAAAGCAAGGAAAAACTGACCTACACTGGCAATTTTTCGCGAGAATCACGTGAATAGGATGTGCGCGGACAACCCTCTCAACAAGGAGGCACAGTCGGATGACTCGCTCGCAAGATCCACCTTTCCAGCGTGCATCTCTTCCAGCGTAGCCTGTAACATTATTACATGCACTTCGACTCACTAGCAGTGGCGATACGCAGTTTCGCACAATTGCACCGTCGGATCGCCCCAATCCTCAGCTCGCTGTAACTCTGCCCGCCTGCAATTCTCCCCAATTAAAGTAAACCCTGCTGACAGGAGTGGAAGAGCGAACATCGATATTTCGCTCAGTGAACACAGAATCACGCGGAAATAGTGGCCACTGGACAGACTTCACAACAAGTCAACAAAGCCTGCCATCCACCTACAGGACAAATTCGCTTCTAAAACATTCTGCTTCCTTTTCTTCTCCTCTACTCCATCACTTCCATCTTCAGCAACCTTACAGATGCAGTGCACTTGCCCTCCACAAACGTTTGCAGTACTTCTCAACAAATCGGCTCAAATCCAAGTCGCAGGCCACCAATCCATAGACAATTATAAACGGCGGATATCAGGACCGGCTCACCGTAACCCCAGTGCGGGTCGCGCCGAGACTTTCGCTGTCTGCGGCCTCCTAGCTTAGAGATCGCGCATCGGCGTCCACGTTGCGATGTCCGATCGATGTCTTGTGCGCCTGCGATGGCGCCGTGGGCAAGTGGGTCGTGGTGCAGTAGGTAGAGGGTTTGCTTCATGCGAGGGATGTCAGTGGTTCGGTTCCCGTGCGTCGCGGCGTTTTTGCACTTCAGCTGAGTGTTTAAGATCTGGGAGGCTTCGACGTCTACACGACGTTGCGCCTTTTTTTTTGCGCATTGTTTTTTCAGTCGTATGCACTTCGCCGCTCGAAGAGCGCAGAACCCAGCCGAGGACTCCCTTTGAGCGACGAAAGCAGTTTCCATACCAGCAGTATTATGGCACACACCCTGGAGTCCCTTCCCTAGCCTGGCTCTGCGCTCGAAGAGTACAGAACAAAGCCGCGAACTCCCCCTGAGTGAAGAAAACAGTCTCCATACGAGCAGCTTCTATGGCACACACCCTGAAGTCCCTTTCCTAGCCTGGCTCTGCGCTCGAAGATCACAGAACCCAGCCGCGGACTCCCCTTGAGCTACGAAAGCAGTTTCCACACAAGCAGTATTATGGCACACACCCTGGAGCCCTATGCTCGTCTACCCCGAGTCTCCCCCGATGGGGGATCGGGGTGTGATGAGATATGCTGATATTGATTGATTCTCCCCCAACGGGGGAGCACGAGCATACGGCCCCTGGAGTCCCTTCCCTAGTCTTGTTCTGCGATTGCACAATGGACGTCTAATCCGACGCCTAAGGTTACGGTGAGCCGGTCCTAATATCCGCCGTTTATAATCCTGTCCAATCCATAGGAAGACCCATAAGGCGGAGTTTGTTTTCCAACAGCTGAGTGGGGAGCAGCGTCACGAAACCCACCAATATCGATTAGGAAGCGAAGGTGACTGCTTATGAAAACGCCGTCCCGCTCGTCGATTGAAGTACCAATCCCCTATACGGCGCTTTCACAGTAGCACGTAGATAATTGACAGATATGGAAAGCGAATGCACAACAGTGCAAATCTCTAGTTGCGGTGAACGTCGAGAAGATTTATGTGTGACACATGCATGAAGAATACAATTCTCACATACGCTTCTAATAGCGCAGCTATAAATACGGACCACTGAGCACATAATACAAGTTCGATCAACAATTACGCCGCATACTACCATTCATTGAGGAGACATAAAAACGTAGAAACTCTGGACCGTTGTCCGCTTCTATTATAGATCGTCCATATCATCGAAATAGTTCTCGTCCAGTTCCAGTTCCATGTCTGAGTCCTCTGTCGCAGTGTTCCTGCGCGATGCCTTCCTCGTCATCTTCGCCACACCTTCGAGGTCTTGATGAAGGTTAGCGAACGTGTTTGCCTAAGAATGTGGGAGATTTTCGCGAACCACACTGAAGCACAAAGGAACGACGTACATTTTTCGTGAGAAGTCCTTCGCGCATTGTTTCATTTCGAGTCGAATTCGCAATCCGCGAATAGTTCGCTCGAGAGATGTCGTTGTTGCGCAGACCTCCCTTGTTCATCAGGTGGTGCAGGTATCGATCATGCCGCTCACTGTAAACAACGGTTGGTGGATTTTGACAGTACAGCTCCGATTATCCGCGCCATGGGCTTGTTCACAGTCCAAAACGGGGCGAAGGAGCGGCTGGTCTGCCAGCAAAGAGTATATTTTCGATTTTTACCAATCATCGTTCAACATTAATCGATCTGTATGCGATATTTTCTTCAATCGCTTTCCAATAATTGAAGTTGGAGCAGGTTTCCTCATGGTACTGGCCTGATCGCATTTGACTGCTACGGGAACCCGTACAACTTGGCCGAACAACTCGTCGCTACAGTTGGATGTTTAGCCGCGAGTTATAAATAACACCTTACCGTTGAACAGAGTCGGTGGGAGTTTTCACCAGAACTGCACTGCTTCTTCTTCTTCGATCAGGCGTCTCTTCATCAATGGCTTCTGCGAGAAACTGTCGACGATTACATCCCTTGAAATTTTAATAAGTAAAGCATCACCATGGCGATTTACTGAGAGCTGGAGCTCAACAGATTGTTTTATGCAACACCACACTCTCGTTTTTTTTAATTACAAGACCTCGGAAACACACTTCTGCACAATTAGGCTACACTCTTATACACACCTTTCTCTGTGCGGCTGCATCAACAGGTGTGCGGATAGCCTCCAAAAGCGAATCGTCAGCTCCGAATTCAGCAACATCAGGTATGCTCTGAAACATATGCTCTGCATAAAGCCGAAATTAAAGGATTGGGTGAAACGAGCTCACTGCTCACTTCTGTTTAAAACAGTCAAAAACGTTTAATCATCAACGCAGAAGCTACCCATATCTCACCAGGAGAGGGTCTCAGCGCATGTCTGTGTCTGGCGAAAATGAACACCGCTGCAAGAATCACCATCCTTCAAGTAGCAGAAAGGTATGTTTAATTTGGGCAGATTCCTTGAATCTACGTATCTAGAGGGCCCTATAGCTTACTATGGAATCGCCCAGTGGAACAATGCAGATTCCAAACATCGAATATGCAAACAGAGCAAAAACAGACTCACAGCTGTGGGATCAGATGCTCGACTTCTTGTCTTGTCGTATTTTTGCATTAACCCTACACAATCGATGTTCGGAAGGTTTTACCTTGTGTGACGGTGCCTAATTCCATAGTAAATTAACCGGCCTCTAACTCGATGTTCAAGAACTTTGCAAAAATGGAGCTAACTTTTCTACAATTTGAAGGGGGAAGATTCTTCATTGAGGGATTGATTTTTGCTGTTCCGACATAGCTTGAGACCTTCCTTTAGGAGCAATCCGCAGTCGATGAAACCATCAGAGCTTTATAGTCGAAGTAGGCATCATCAGTAACGAATTTGATTTTATGACCTTACAACTTCGCAACAATTGGATTAGGAGAAATTACTCTTCTCCTCATCTGCATAGGGTGCTTGCGACGTGGAAAACGATAGTCCTTTTTTCTTTCGTGATTGGTCGTTTCGTGGATTTCAACAAGACGAGAACAACAAAAGAGTGACAGAATACTCTTTGCTGAGGAAACGTTGTTCCTCTAAGCGTGTTTCTAGGTATGGTCAGTATACCCGTTGTACAGATAGCGAAATGTTTGAGGAATAGCGCGTTTCTACTTCTGTACACGAATCAGGACGGTTCAGCGATTAATTTTTTATATGTAAGGAGCAGGTAGGCAAGCGCATAGGGAGTCTGGCGTACGCCGCTATCTTCTTGCCATGGTAACCTGTTCCGCCCACGTACAGTGGGCGGCTGGAGCCTATTCTGGTAGAGGCATCGTCGTCGCCGACGATAGTCGACATCAGCACATATGAAACACTGTCGAACTATCGGGTACGGTAGCAGCTGTCCCACACTCTCAACCTCCCGATGGATCTGAGATCGCCGTAGACGGTGATATTATCTCCGACACAGCCATCCTTCAATCCTCGATGACTTCGAAATATTTTTGTACGCGCTTGTGAGGCCCAAGTAGGGAGGGATTTTATAACAATTCAATGAAAACTACTCTTTCGAACATCCTATAACGATCAATCTATTTTGAAGCTTTATCAGAAGGCAGCTTTATCATTATCTTTAAGGTCTAACCAGGGAAGGGTCTCAGGCGTATGTCTGAACGGTAGAAATGGATATACTGTGGAAATCTCCACCCTTCATATAGTAGAAAAACATGTTTCATTTTTGCTGAGTCCTTGAACTCAAAGAGCAACGGGCCCTCGAAGTTTGGTGTGCAAGATTGCACCGTCAGCGCATAGCGCGTGCGCACTGTTTGGGTCATGGCGAAAGGGTATGCGGCAAGCGGAGCAGAGGCTCAGCAGAGTGCGGCGTTGCTTCACAGGTGCTAAGCCAGAGGTTCGTCTCTCGTTCTATGCACTGTTTTTGCATTTTTCTCATGATTGCTACCTCCTTTACCAATTTTCTTTCTACAAATCCTACCCCTTTTTCCCTCTATGCTGTCAAATAATGGTCGTGTTCGTGAGCAACACTCCAGATAGCCCCTGTGGACGAAGTTAGGCGTAAACGGTGACTATGACCTTACAATTGGTCACCCCTACCTACTTAACATACCGTACTCCAGCGTAATACGAAAAATGGATGCCAGGTTCATGATTAGCACCCAAATAACGCCCTGGAGAGATCGAATGATTATGACCTCCACAGCCCTAGTCACCAGCACCTGCTGTAACCCATACACCTGCTGTGAGGTCACTCCATCACTGTTTAACAACCGCTGAAAAACGCAACACATTGAACGATAAGAAAGTGAGAAGAGTGAGTGAAGCACAGCTCGCAGGATTCAAACTGCCATTAGGGCACTACAGTACTTTCTCGACTCCAAAGCTCTAGAAGAAGTCAGCCAATTTTTCGCTCTCTCTTGGGGTTATTTGGAGTGCTGATCACAAATCTGCTCCGTTTCTTAAATTTCGGCCGATTGCGGTGGGTTACAGGTAGGGGTGACTAAGGTCATGGCCACCGTTTCCCCAGACCTCGTCTATAGGGGTTATCTGGGGTGCTGATCACGAGACTGACCCTTATTTGACAACATCGAGTGAAAAATGGTAATATATAAGTCGAAAGCAAATTGGCAAAGGTGGTAGGTGGTAGTAGTCATGAGAAAAATTCAAAAAGTGCGTAGAACGGGATACGAAAATCTGGTCTAGCATATGTGAAGCAGTGCCGCACCCTGTCGAGCCACCAACTCGCTTGGGGCAGATCCTTTCGCCACGTCCAGCAAATCAGCGCGCGCACGTATGCACTGACGGTGCAACCCTGTACCCAAGACATCGAGGGCCGTAGCTCTTTGGGCTTAAGGATTCAGCAAAAACGAAACGTTTTTTTTCTGCCATATGAAGGTTGGAGATTCTCGCAGTGGTATCCATTTCCCCCGTTCAAACATACGCCTGAGACCCTTCCCTGGTTAGATCACCGATTTCAAACTGTTGTGTTGATTTCTCAACGTGCTATGACCTCTACACCCTTCTAGCTATATGGAAGATGAGACACAAATCGAATACCTCGCACAAGCTTATGTCTTTGTTTCTGAAGAAGTCTTCTCCTTGAACTCCTCCGCCCATCATGAACTTCCTGAAAGAAAACCTCTCAATTCGAGTCTTATGAACAGAAGAAAGCCAAACACTTCCAGCAGCAATTTATATCATGTAATGCTACTCATTCCCAATAAAAACTGAGGACGCCCTAGAGTGTTCATTTTTGCCAAACAAAAGAATCCTTCCGATTTCACAGACGAATAATGGACAACGACGACAAATGTGCACTCTCATGTTATTGATGGGATGTCTAAGGGATATCCTATTGCAAACGGAACTGGAATGAACTGCACAATAAAGAACTGCCATACATCTCGCTCATGGTCTCGTGGACAATTTCGAATACATGTGTGGAGCATTGGATATATCTACATGTACATATGTACAACACTTTGGCCGTACCGACTTACAGAGATAGTCTCCCGGTGCGCCTCAGACGTGGCGTGGCAGACTAGTGCGTGGCGCTATGTTTACGACCGCTGCATTAACCTGCTGGGTAGGCTTGGAAACTCTCTAATACCTGGTGTACTCGTTCGCTTGGTGCTGGTAGGCGATCGTTCCAGCGCGTGCAGTCACCGTCTCCGAGGTGACCTGGGGTGACTCGACGCCATTGACAGGTGGCTCCCACTTGAGACGTCTGATAGCTGCCTAAATCGTTCTATGCCGTCGTCTCTCTAGCCCATAATTTGAAAATAGCGTGCATACAGACGATAACTAGGCGCCATCATATAGATTCCTGACCTCTTTACATGAATCCCGATCTCGAGTATTTCCCAATGAACGAGCTACCTTCTCCCAGTCGTCGTCATTACATACCCGTATCGCTTTTAACGCTAGCTGCAACAATGTTGTAAGGAAGTGGAAGAAAAATCCATTTTTGAAGCGTCGACTCTACCTTCAGCCTATCCAGTTCTGCCCTGCTCCAACCTTTTTCTTTCTTCTCGCCGAGCTCAGGCCGTCGTTTCCCTCTATCTATCGATTCTTCACTACTATCGTTTTCACTGTCTTCACTCTGAAACAAACATAATGGAGAATAGCAAAGCGCCAAGGGACTTCAAAGAAATGCGCAATGCATTCCTACCTGTAGGCGTATACGTTTTCTACGCCATCATGGGGTACAAGACAAGTCACCCCTCCATTCTGGGGCTGGATTCATCAACGACTTACAGCAATTTAACGAGGAGAATACAGTCAAAATTCCTGACAGCGCGGCTTATCAATAAGTGATATGGTGAAATGTTTCACCATATCGCTTGATAAGCCACGCTATCAGGGATTTCAGCTGTATTTTCTCCGTTACACTACTGCAAGTCGCTGATGAATCTTGCCCCTGGTCAAAATCGTGTAACAGCGATTCAGCTACCTCGATGATAGAAGCCTGAGTTGAGATCGGTGCACATCCAACTTGAACTCGATTAGTGACGTACGCCATGTTGCCTGCACCACCTAGCCTAACCCAAGGCCATGCGCCGGAGTCCATCAAACCCCTTAAAAACCGATTTCCAATTCTGCATCTGAATGGTGCGTGCCTTACCAGGAGGCTATCTCAACGGTAATGCAAGTATCTCGACCCCAGTACAACTCTGCGCAAAGTTACAGGCAACAGAAATTGGGCCGTTGGCGGCGTTAGCCGTATGTCTGCACGAGGAGAGTGAGTATAAGTTGGCTGGAAACAGCGATCATGGGAATAATGCCGTCCCTCTGCCCTCTGCGCCACCATCGCTTGCTCGTCATCGCTGTTTCCAGCTAACTTAAGCCCACCATCCCTCTGCAGGCGTAGGGCTCACGCCGCCAACGGCCCAACTTCCGTCGTCCCTAACTCTGCGCGGAGTTGTATTGGGGTCGAGATATCCGTATTCTGTTGTTTCCCAGAGAGAGGCGATTCTGCCCATATACAACACTTGGGCGGTTCCGACCTACCGTTGAGATAGTTTCCTGGTTAGAGAAAGGTTGCCAGTTTAACTGGAGCTAAGTTGGGGGAAGCGGCCATCTTCGGTGTTGGTGAAAACCAACCCATCTTAGAGCAATTTAAAGAATTTATCTACTTTATGATTTGCCTAATCACCTGAAGTTCTTGTTCTTGACCTTTATTATTCATTTCTCAGAAACTAGAATGCTTGAAAAACAACGCAAACTCACCTTCGACGGAGAATCTTCAGACGTCGAATATACCACTCTCCCCTTCCGCTGAAGTTTTTTCCGTTTCTTATGAACTGGAATCGCAAATCGTTAACCACGTCGCAAACATTACAAGTCGCGTGGACGCCTTCAAGGCAAACCTGGCTCTTGATAGCTGTCGTCGTCAATTTGATCGGATGCAGAGGAGTACTGCTCGTTTTCTCGAGCCCACTCTACTTCTATGCGTCTTCGTTGCTGCTCTCTTTCGTCCACGTATCTTCTTTCGTCATCGTCAACAAATCGAGGCAACCGATTGCACCCGCTACTTGCTCCTAAATGTATAGAGATAGCATCGAGACCAAGCCAACTTAAACAGCAGCAACTCTAGTTTAAAATCCTGCTCCATGGTCGAGCTTTGACTGGTAACAACCACGAAGAACACTTCACAGACAATTCATGATTGCTTCCACAAGCAACCAAGAAGTTCCAGTCTTTGCTTGAATAGTTCTTCATTTGCCACGCTAGATGTCCAAAAGTGTTCACACTAGCCATGTTCGACTCTCCTTGAACCTCGGCATGGTAGAATCTGTCTGTAGAGTTGCTGAGCTCTTCACGAGGTTGGTAAACGGCTTTATTGGTGGCTAACGTTTCGGCTGGATCGCCTTCTTCAGAGCCTGAAAGGAGCAGGTCAATTAGGAGTTACCCCACCAAACATCTCTTCAATCTTACAAAATTCAATGTCAAATTTTTGGAAGCCTGAACAAAGGAGAGAATCCGAGTGTCGTACCTCACCACAGTCCACTGAAGGACCAAAGGAAGCCGCACAGGGCAAGCAGGGATACGGAACAGCACCTACCCCAGAGGCCGTATTTATGAAACGGTGGGAGCGGGAGATAAGCGATATCATCTCTCGGCTCTCTCTCCCGCCTAGCTCTCTCGCTCTCTCGCTTATCTCCTGCTCCCACCGCTTCATAAATACGGCCTCCGGGGTAGGTGCTGTCCCGTATCCCTGCTTGCCCTGTGCGGCTTCATTGGTCCTTCAGTGGACTGTGGTGAGGTACGACACTCGGATTCTCTCCTTTGTTCAGGCTTCCAAAAATTTGACATTGAATTTTGTAAGATTGAAGAGATGTTTGGTTGGGTAACTTCTAATTGACCTGCCCCTTTCAGGCTCTGAAGAAGGCGATCCAGCCGAAACGTTAGCCACCAATAAAGCCGTTTACCTCGTGAAGAGCTCAGCAACTCTACAGACAGTGTTCACACTCCTCAAACCATAATATCCTTATCCCTTTTGCATATTCTCTAGGCTATTTGAACAGGAAAAAGGCGGATCTTGCAGTGCGGGCCAGGGGTAAAGACCTCGTTCTTCAGATATTCAAAGCTTCGCGATATTTCCTTGTATATAATGATGGCACTATCACATCTATCTATGAAAGTCTTGGACTGAGTTTTCTTAGCCTCTACTAAGGTCTATGTAAACTTCGGCGACGCTGTTGTCGGCGACGTCGGCGGCAATGCTGAGCGGGTGCAACGCAGTGCGCAGCCTGCGCAACACTGTCGCCGACATCATTTTACTGCACCTAAGCGGTAGAGGAAATTAACGATCATTCAAACAGCGAGCACATTAATTTCGTGATGTCTCTTAAAGAGTCGTGGGAATCAAGTAAAATGCTACCTCTTTTACTTTTAGTGTGACGGTAGTTAGCCACATCTTCCCCATCATCTCCATTGTACACACTCTGTTTCCGGACCGACTTGTTCCTTTCAATCTTCTTCGTCTTCTTTCTCCAAATCGCCTCCTTTTCGGCTATTCGTCGTTCAATTGCCATCAGCTCTTTCTGTTTCTTTTGCAGATACTCCTGTTGCTTTTGGAGCTCCCTTGCCTGTTTCAGAATTAGCTGACGCTCCTTTCTCATATCGCTCGCCAAATCATCGATTTCCCAGTCTGCCTGAACAAGAAGGGAACTTCTATCAATTCCTCCAGCCCATTTCTGAGAATCCACATTTCTCCCGAAGACGTACCTGTTTTCGCTTGTGATGGTATCCTCGCGAGTCGTCGTCGTCCTCTGAAGACGACGCGACCACTCTTTTCTTTCGCCTTTCGTTTTCGCTATCAGAGGAATCGCTGTAGGTGACCTAACAACGAATATAGATAAACGAAGTGCACGTCAGAAGGGAGCGACACGTCTATCAAAAGCAGTGCCTTTTTCTTCTTCAGCTTTTTAGCCCCACGGTCAGCTGCAAGTTCAGGAACATCCAGATACTTCTCGCACTGCCTTGAAGTTGTTGGAGGCGAAATGCCGTAGTATTTCGAGAGCGCTGACTGAAAACAGCAGCGCAATAAGCTAATATAGTACAGTGTCCCACATGGTCGCCACAAACAGCGTCTTCAATTCTTCTTGAGTGAATAGTTGAAGTGTTCACATCCTGTATCCCAATAACGTTGCCGGCACCATCATAGCGAACACGCTGACCAGCCCAGTTGGCCAACGGTGGTCGGAGACAACGACCACTTCGGGAACGCCGAACATCTAGAATATCACGTCAGTATGCTCAACTGAAGCGGAACAGTAACCGCCAAGAAGCACACACCTGCACTGGATTGCTGTCCATGGAGCGGAACCAAAGCATTGTCCTGGGCGTGCCTTTCAGGTCGATTCAGGGAATCTGAAGCAGATTGGCTGACAAATCCGGCTTCCACAAGTGCTATGTTTAATTGTTTGTAGGAAATGTCGCTGATACATTTGCGCCGCAGCCATGAACATGCGAATCAATAAAGAAAAAATGAGATTCCGGATAATTCAGGATAATGGTTCAATCACCCGAGTTTGTGGTAGTTCCTACCATGTGAAAGGATAACTGGTTAGCGAGTTTCCAATAAGTAACCAACATCAGTCGACTAATGACTCTGATTTGCTTGCGAATGACACGCATTTCGCGAATGACAGGCGGACCTCCGAGGAAGTAACAAACAGTCTACCAAACAACCGGCTTTACGCTTCGGTAAAATTTGGATTTCAGAACATACCATCGATGCACGGCTCTTCATCCACTTCCCTAAACGTCCTCGATTCCGTCACCTGAAAAAGTGGGAGTTGGTGTAGTTGAAGATTGAGTTTCAAGCTAACAAAGAGAAGTTGATATAATGGACCTCGTTCTCTTGACTGAGCCGACGCCTTCGGCTGCTATCGATGGCACCAACTTCGTTCCCGGAGGGCATATTCAGATGGCCAAAAAAATCGCTAAACGCATAAGAATGACTTATCTAACGTTAAAATCAGAGCTACCCAGACTCACTTGTACAGCTCCGTTATTCTAGTCCTCCAGTCGGGAGGAAAACCTTGCAGAAACATCGACACAAACAATTTCGGAAAGCCTGGAATTGATACTATAGTCAAGCATTGGTTAACAGTAGCAAACAGCCAACCTGCATATGCAGAATCCACGATGTTCATTTCGCCGACAAGTCTGTATTTTGTAGAGGATGTGTGGATTATGTTGGCAGACTCGACGCGTACCACTACAGAAGACTGCCATTGGACAGGATGATTTCTAAAAATAGGACGGCTACACAGCACCCTATCGCGCAGAAATTAAACCTATCTGGCATACTTTCTAGTCCCAAGAAGAACAAATTTCGGGAATCCAAGAGGTGGGCCGCCGCTTCCTGCCGGGGTGAAGCGGATAGACCACCCTGTCAACTCCACAGCATCATCACTCTGCCCTAAAACAATAACAAAAGGTAGTGTCACGGTACACTACTCAAAGGCAAGGAGAACAATGAATTCGGAACATAAAGTCTGCAAGCGCGAAGTCCAAAGAAAGCGGCATGTTGTCCTTCAACTCCGATAGGTTACGCTTGAAAATACTAGCCAGGCATCACTCAAATAAATATGGACACTCTTCTGAGCAAGCCAAACGCGTTTGAAATCAATTTGAGCATCTAGAATTATTTTACTTAGTTGCAGGTCTCGCACGTGCTTGGTCCCATTATCGCTGCCTCGGACACACTTACATCCATAAATAGGCTTATTCTCTTGGATATATACTGGTCACAATGGATTTAAATACGTAGCAATCCACGCAAAAAAAAGAAACAGAAATCAACCCAAAACACAGAGAATACGAGTTGAAAATAGGAGGATGCAATTAGTACAACACTATGATTGACCAAACCAAACTGCTAGGGAACTCCCTGCAGATACCTGTCAATGAGGATTTTGCATTGCCCTATAGAATTCGGAAATCCATTTTTCTTAGAGAATTTCAGGAATTCATTGCCAGCTCGCTTTGTGAAAAAAGAAGATCTTATGTTGCTACTAGCCCTAGAAACTTGGATCTTCCACTGAGCGCCTCTTGTGTTGGATTGAGACATTGAATAGAAATCGTCAAGGGGAAGACCCACCATGCCTTTTACCAACTTGTAAACCGTTACCAAATCGAACTTTCTTCGGCGACAAGCAAGAGTGTGTAAATTGAAAAATTTGTTCCTTCCAGACCGGAGGAATGCTGTTATAATCACACCCATGCACTCTAATCCAGAGCTTTCTTGTAAATGTGTTTTGTACATTGTAAAATATACCCAGACTTCTTCTGTCATACTCTATAATAACGCGCTAAGCGCTGAGTCACACTATCGATCGGCGCCGCCGCCGCAAAAATTAGACATAACATGGGGGGGGGGGGGAATTACAGTCAATCACTCGTCTACGCGAGTGATTGACTGTAATTCACGCCAGAAATAAATAAGCAAATAAATAAAAACTTTTATAAAATTGGTATACTTATTGGGGCAGGTAAACTAAAAGATACGCGGAAGGCTATTCCAAATTTTTCTTGAACAAAAAGTTGTTCTAAATATCTTATTGAGTTCGTAGATTAAACTGCCTGAAGGCCATTTCGATTTGGAAGAGTTCGCTTTCATTTCAGAATTCTTAGAGCTAGTGTAGAAGAGTGTCCAATTTGATTTGAAAAGTGTTCATTTCACGTGAAAATAGTATATAGGTATCGCAAAGTAGGCAGTAATGTGTCGCTTACGTATTACTAATGAGGTTTATTTAATTATGGTTAACACTCGTCTGCATTATCGATTTATTTATTTATTTATCGTTTTAGTGTTTTTTGTTTACATTTTCCATGCTAGACATGCGTCTACTCATTAAACAAATAAATAAACATATATTTTAGTTGGAGTCACTGACGTCGCGGACGATTCGTTTTTGTTGCTCACTTTTCCATCACACGCTTCAAAAGCTGGCGACATCTGAGAAGGATAGACTTCGTGAGCGTAGAATCTTCTTAGCACCCACGTACTACAATCTTCTTAGTACCGCAATATTCTTTTTTTGTCCGAAATGCCACTTGCAGCTTCCATTTCTGCAACACCTATTCATTGTCAATCGGAGATCTGCGGAGAGGAAGCAGTCGGATGCCTTTTTCATTCGAAATCCGAGGGTTTATCATCTGAGGAATACGACGAGGAGGAGGCGACAACGGGCAAGGGGAGGTGACTGTGAGGCGACGGCCAAGCGCATTACACGAAATCTTTTGATGCAACTGCCCCAATAACTGAGGAAACTGTCCAAAATTTTATAAAATCTCTATTTTTTAAGGAAATGTTGTGGTTCAAAGTCTAATCTAGAGTACAGAAAGATAGAAATTTAAAGTGTTAAAGGAGAGGTCGCACTATGTACTCGTCTAGCTCGATGCGATTTCATTGATAGTGTAAGTGCAGTTTACCTGACAAAGCCAAGATATGTGTTTTCTGCATTTTTTTTTTTTGCTGTAACTTTGCCAAGTGCGTAACTCCATGCAATAGAATTTTCGCTATCAATCAAATTAAAATCTGCTGGACGAATGAGTGCGTGGCGGAATATCTTCTTCTAGCTGTAAAAAAATGCTGCCTTCCTCCACTTAAAAAGACCTTAAATTGCTTATATTGTTACTTTTGTTTGAAAAACTGTGATCCCGCTTATTGGTGAAGGTGAATTCTAAGAATTATTCTGTACAAAAAATTATTCCAACCCACCCAGAGAGTCTCTAGTGTCACACAGTCATTACACATGGAAATGCTATAGTTCCGACAGCTCTTCATGCGTGCATTCAAAAAATTTCCCCACACAATTACTATGTCAGCGGCTGTTTTACCTACATTCGCTAAAAGTAGACTCCGGTAAAGTATCACGGAGACATATCAGCACTAATCTATTTCTTTTTGAAGAAAAAAAAACACTTTTACCGTGGAGTCATTTTGTTTTGATCTTTTCAGTAAAAAAGAACAATATGTCTGCAGATGTCCTGGTGGCGATGTCCGTTCCTCCTCGTGGTGCCACTGGAAACTGCTCGCTTCTGCGAGCTAAGCCAAGCACGGACATTCGAAAGCAGGCGACAGGCCCTGGTGACAGGCCGGCCTACGAACAACCCAATGTCACATCGTATGGGTGTATGTCAGTTCATGTTTTTCGAGATAATGCTACGGTGTCCGCGGGAGCCGACGCGCACTCGCAAAGCCCGGCGAGTGTGAGAAGTATGCGAGGGTCCCTGGTGCGAGGACGGCATCGGGGGGCAACTGAGCTAGTCCGAAAGTCCCGTAACGTAAGCAGGACCCGCGTAGCAACGCTGAATGTGGGTACGTTGACGGGCCGCTCGTGCGAGTTGGTAGAAGCACTGGAGCGTAGAAGAGTTGATTTCTGTGCGGTGCAGGAGACGAGGTGGTCCTGCCGCAAGTCAAGAGATATAGGACGTGGCTTCAAGGCCGTTCTATGTGGAAGTCCCAGGACCCAGTGGTGTTGGTATAATCGTCTCCGAGCGTTTCCGAGACTCGATTGTAAGCGTTGAGCGCTTTGACGATCGATTGATGAAGATCGTTGTCGCCGCTAAGGAGCGACTCTTCCACTTCTTCTCTGCGTATGCTCCGCAGACTGGCTGTTCCAATCAAGCCAAGGATGAGTTTTGGAGCCTGCTTGATGAGAAGACAACAGAGGTACCGTCGAAGGACGTCATCATCGTCGCTGGTGACCTCAATGGGCACGTAGGCGCTACGAAAGACGGGTACAGCTGTCATGGTGGATTCGGCTATGGGTTGCGTAACACAGATGGTGAGCGTATCCTTGAATATGCGGATTCGCATAACCTCACCATAATGAACACCGTGTTTCGCAAACGCAACTCCCACCTTATCTCGTTCTATAGTGGGAACACCAAGACGCAGATAGACTTCGTCCTTGTGAGAGATCGTGACCGAAATCTCGTCACAGACGCGAAGATCGTGCCGTATGAAACGGTCGCCCCGCAGCATCGTCCGCTGATCTGTACTTTGAAGATCGCTCCTCCGAGGCTGCAGCAGGTTGAGCGATGCGGTGCTGCAAGAATCAAGTGGTGGCGAATGAAGGAGAAGGAAGCAGCTGTGATTTCTCGCGTACGGTTACCGACAGTCACGACTGTCGACGAAACTTGGAAGAAAGCGACCGACGCGATACTTCAAGCTGCGAGGTCAGAACTTGGCACTACAAAGCCTGGACGACGAAAGGTCGACATGCAGGCATGGCTGTGGACGAACGATGTGAAAGAAAAGGTTCGAGAGAAGAAAGCGCTTTATCATGTGTTTCTCGGCGACAAGACCGCCAATAATTGGCAAAAGTACCACGAAGCGAAAAAAGCTGCCAAGAAGGCTGTGGCCGTAGCAAAAGCCACTCATTACAATGATGTCTACGAAAAGCTTGAGTCGCGCGATGGCGAGCGGTATTTATACCGACTTGCGAAAAACCGTCATCGCCAATCCGAGGATATAGAGAAGTTCTTTGGCATCAATGATGAGAACGGCCATCTTCTGACAGAGCGCAAAAAGGCCTTGAAGCGATGGTGCGATTATTTTGAGGGAATTTCGACTGAAGAGTTCCCTCATCCGGCCGTCCCTTCTGTGGCTCCTATCCACGGTCCCGTCCACAAAATCACTGTGGAGGAAACTGACGCGGCTCTGAGGATGATGAGACCGGGCAAGGCGACTGGTCCAGATGACTTGCCAGCTGACTTATGGAAGTCGAAGTTCTGGTACTCTGCTGAGTGGTTGGCCCAGTTTTTCAACCAGGTTGTAGCGGAGAAGAAAGTGCCTGATGTTTGGCAGGAAAGTACGACGATCCCGATTTGGAAGAAGAAGGGCAGCCCTGCAGACTGCTCAAATTACCGTCCGATTCGGTTGCTCTCGCACAGCATGAAGATCTTCGAGCGAATCCTCGATAGCCGAATTCGCGAAATCGTCAAGCTTTCCAGCAATCGCGTACCGCGTGAGGTTATATGGTACGCCCTACGACAGCACGGTGTTCCCGAAGAACTTGTAGAGTGGGTGCGAATGCTATACTCTTGTCCAAAGAGTCGTGTGCAAGCGGCAGCAGGAACCTCGACGGAGTTTCCCATCTCTGTTGGGGTGCACCAAGGATCTGCGCTTTCCCCACTCCTCTTTGTTGTCGTAATGGATGCCATTACGCGAGATCTTCAGAAGCCCGTCCCTTGGACGTTGCTATATGCTGATGACGTGATGCTCGCCTGCGAAGACAAAGGTGAGCTCGAGCGAGAGGTGCAAGCTTGGTGCGACCGCCTGGCCATGTTCGGACTCAAATTGAACGTCAAGAAGACCGAGTATTTCACGACTGACGTAAATGAGTCCGGCTCCATTAAGATTAACGGTACTGAGCTTGCACGCACTTCGGTGTTTAAATACCTGGGATCAGCAATAGCTTCTGATGGCAGTCTGATGGTTGAAGTGAACTCACGTGTGAGTGCAGCTTGGTCGAAGTGGCGCTCGTTGACTGGAGTACTCTGCGACAAGAAGATGCCAGAGCGCTTAAAGTCGAAGATCTACAAAACCGTCGTCCGGCCGGTAGCGATGTACGGAGCTGAGTGTTGGCCTGCGAAAAAGGAAAGGGAAAGTCGCCTCAGCGTCATGGAGACGAAGATGCTACGCTGGATGGCTGGAGTCACGCGCCTGGACCGCATCCGAAACGAGGCTATTCGGCAGAAGTTCGGTGTCGCGCCGATAGCGGACAAGATGCGTGAAGCTCGCTTACGATGGTAGGGCCACGTTCTGCGTGGAAAGGAAGACAGCGTCCGTAAGATAGGCCTTAACTTCGTAGTGTCTGGAAAACGGCCTAGAGGGCGCCCGAAGCAGCGCTGGGCTGATACGTTACACAAGGACTTTAAAGTAGCTGGTGTCCACCCTGATCTAGCACGGGATCGGGAAAGATGGCGACATGGCACCAGAAAAGCGGACCCCGTCATGAAGCGGGACAAACGCTGAAGAAGAAGAAGAATGTCTGCAGATGTCCTGATACCTTTGAAGTTTGTTTGACGAGCGCTGCTGTTGATGTTAAAAGGCAATTCAGCTAATACAACAGCTCGTGAGTTGCTCAGTGAGACGGATTCCCTGAAAAATACGATAAATCCGATCCGAGTTATTTAACACAGAAAGTGTGGCGCTTAGCAAGAAAACACGCAGCACACTGATTACCCCCTTGTGCATCCAGGTCGACTGGATCCCCGATCGCTGTACGACTCCACTTCTATGGGCTTAAAAAAGTTCATTTGATAGAACATTTACAACTATGTAAAGATGTCTTACCTCGTTCTCACAATCGCGACGATTCGATTGTGAACTTATGGACACCGGAGACTGAATGATGGGCTGAATGATAAAGAGGATAATGCTCCTCCTCAAAAATCCCTCAATTTACTTAAAGGAACACTGAAAGCCATTTCCTCTGCAAATACGCCATTCTTATGGAAGAGCAGATCCAAGATTGGGTCAACAACTTCGAAAAAGATCGGTGGAACTAATTCCTTGCAGAATTAGGAGGTAATACCCTCAACGCCTCGCAATGTATATTTTTTAAACAATAAACGTTCAAAATGCAAGGGCAAGCGAAAAAGCGATGGATGGACCACAGCACTGCTATGGGACATCCAGAACATTTTATTTTCTTGCGTAGAGGAGGCACTCAAGGAGTTTTCACATAATGTTGACTAGAAATCGTGAGAGGTCACTCGATTTCAATCAACCCTGAAAAACTGAAGGAAAACTCTGCTAAACTGGTGAATCTCACCTCTGCAGAAGACTGTCGTGTCCGCTCTGGCGATGATGGATGACACTCCGCTGCACATTTTTCCATCAAATGATTGCCGCTGTCCATTGCTGTGGTATTCTGAAAACTAACCCTAAAGCAGTGACCTAACACAATTCATCACTAGACAAGAAGGAATGTGGAGGAACCACTGTAGATGTGTATGATGGCATGCCTTTCTCCCCTACAGCTATCTCAACAAAAAAAAATGCAGACGTGCTCCTACTGCGCGCATGAAGCCGCATGCCGCGTGCTGACCGCCGCCTGACATGTTATAACCAGGTTCTAACATGGTGAAGAGGGCACAAAACTTTGCCTGCTAACAACTGCAACAAATGTAATTTTTTCGTTTTTTCTTTGTGACTTTTCTTGTTTAGGTCCCATGTTGTTCCGTAGAGGCCGCTCGGTAAGTCTCAAGTGGATTTGTTACATATAATACTTCTTATTTATGTGGCCCCCCGGACTAGGATAGATCCCTGACTTATAATGAGGGAGATGAAACGAGGAAATGCAATCTTACGCAACTCAAAAAAAAACTCAACGATCATCTAGCTGCGATGACCTTCTTTTCGCGAATATCTGCTTCTTTACGCATAGAAATTCTATTAGATGAGAGGGATCTCACACCACGTGGCCCTGCGACAAGCGGCCGGAGAGCCACATTTATCCATCAAATGAGAGAGAGAGAGAGAGAGAGCCCGAAGGCTCTATCAAGGGAGATCCGTGGTCTATTAGATATTTAGAAAATTTCATTTCGTGTTAGAATCGGTTTCATAGCTGCTCATGAACCTGTATGAGGAGATTTCCATCGCTTCTGATAGCGTCTTGAATCCGGTCTTCCTCTTCTTGAATTCGCTAAATAAACAAATATGTATTGAAGTAACCAAATTCAATAGTCGCTCCGGGCTGCTTACCTCAGCGATACTGGATTCCTCCTCTTCGTGACGTTCCTCATGGATGACTTCTGGCAGTACGGTCGATAGACTCGAAGTTCGGTAAGTAATCTTAAACAAAGACACTCCCCGTTTACGAAAAGAGCACCGGAATTAGTGTTCCCGACAGAAACGGCACACAACTACCTTTGATTGGCTGTGACCACGCACAGTGCTCGAAGAACGACGGCGAGCAACGCTGTTAAAAAGAGAAGTATTCAAGGAATTTGTCGCCTTCCTGAAACCGCCAGAGCTTTACATTTGAAGTGACGAATCTGAATTCGATACTCACAACACATGGAAGTACTCTTTAAGGACGTCTCTCCAGTTCTCAGGGAATCCGTTTATAAACAGATTCACAAGTGTAAGTGGATATCCTGAAAAGAAACATATATATGCAACTGATTGCTTTTGCAAAGCCCACGGCTTTATACTTTAGAGGAACTGGATAATCCTTAAAAAATCTAACCATATTGAAATGCGAGTTCTTTATCTATACAACCTCTCAATTCGTAGATGGTGCCACTTCGTGAAGACAACAACGATGAAGTCAGCCTTTTCTGGAAGCAGCTGCGTTAGTAAGCAAGCACAGCTAGCGTAAGCACAAGGGCAAGCGTTTTGTGCCACGGTCAGCCTGATTCGGACAGTTTTCTGCTTCACACTGCATCTGTTTCAGCTCCTTTCAGTCTAATGCTCTTTTCAAAACAAAGCGGAACGTTTAGTACATAGATACCTCGATGAACGTCGAGTGCCAATTGCGCAAAACCGTTTCAGTGCCATCATTAGGACGATAGCCTTCAACACATACTCCAAACGAATCGCTGCCTTCGACTTCAATGAACTGAAACTTTACACATATACAGTTACGTATCCACAGCGAGGGATACGACGATATGACAACAGCACCTACATCAATATGTACTTATTCTACTACTGGGCAGCAAGGATTTGTTATAGCTGCTACCCTGAGAGGCAATTTACTCAGGAAGAATAACTGCTGAACAGGTAATACAAGAAAACCCGGCTTTTATGGGAGAGTGGAGCGTGGTAGTGCTATTCGAAAAGGCGCCGACTGTTGCGTGCATTCGATTTCAGATCCTTGGTTCAGATCTTCCGCCCAGGCCAACTAAGCCTTCCATTCCTCTTGAGTCAGTGAATTGGTATAAGGCCTGTCTAGCAAGGAGACAACACTGAGTTGCCCACCCATCGAATGGCCACTGAAGTCATTGTGTAGAGCAGATACGAATCCAGCCTGCCCCTACGACATCCCTTAAAAAATAATGCACAGCGCACCCGGCGATGGGATCGATTAACGCCGGACCCTATCATTTCTCCATAGGCAGCGGCAACTTGGCGATTTTGCCTACTATTTTGCCTACGAGGCGATCGCACACGGTACAAGAGGTGGACACCACACGGTGTTATCGCGCCTCAACAGTGGAACAAATGATTGTACAAGGAAAACTTCCGCTCCCCTGAAAGCCCTAAAATTAGTTCATGAAAATGCTAAGTAGTGTGTAAGTGAAATTCATTACACCCACCACCTATAACTATACTGCTTGTCAATTTGCTTGGGGTTTAGAATCTGATAGGTTCTGGAACTAGACATGCCGGCACTACCTGGTCTCGGACTCGAGAATTTTGAGCCGACAGTCGGAGTCAGACGGAGTGACAAATTAGATATTCATGTAAGTAAAATTTAAAGCAGGAAGATCAAATAGGTAGGTTCAGAGTCGTTTAAATTCGTGAGAGCGCGAGTGTTCGGTGTTATTCCATTCAAAGCCTGACTCAGAGCTTGAAACACCACCAGCCCATAGAATGATGTACACCAGAAACAGTATAACATATATAATCCGCATTTGTGTAGCACACCGCGAAGAGAGCTACTCACCATGCACATGTCAAAGGTCAACTACATTTGTAAGAAACCATGCGGAATCGCTTACCTTAAACACCCATAGACGAAGGCTTATTCGTTTGCCTGAACAAATAGACCTGATGGAGTCGTCACCCATCACTAAACGAGGGTTTGTAGCCTCGATATGTCGCGTCCACACCTGTGACCTTCAGAAAAAATGGAAATCACCATTCAATAAGTAGATGCTAACGCCCCGAAATGCCTAAGTCGTCTTCAGCATGGAAAGTTGAGAGAAATGAAATGCAGTTGGGCAACAACTTCAGCATTCTTTGGCGTAACAGCGGTAAAAGGAAACTTCCAAGGACTCAGTCATGCATTATCGTCACAAGTTGAATGCACAGCGCGACGGACGGAAGCCGATCAACCACTAACGCATAGCACATGAAACAAAGGAGAAAATGTGACTAAAAATGATAAAACAAAATGAAAGTATAAGGAAAACTCGAATGAGGCATTAGCACATCACACCGTTCATCGTCCGAAAACAGATCAAATATGAATAAACGAAGCGAGGTTTGTTGTGCTCCAATTTACTTTCTTCTTCCTTCCACAAAAGCATGTGTTTGCAACGTTGACATCTTTATTTGCTTTCGCTGGTAGAAGAGTGGTCTCCTATGCACCATTGTGCGCCAATACGGTGCTGGGGAATAGTAGAATAAGGTTGGACCGAAAGTTGTCGCCATTTCAGTGCTTTGAACGTTCCCGTCTTTGTTCATATAGTGGACGAGTTGATAAAAGACTTGCTATTATTACATATGTAGAACACATCGTTTTAGATAAGCAAAAAGCATATAAAACCTACCTCAAAAATCAGAGTTTGGGTCACTTTCCCTATGAATTCAAAAGCCTTATTTTTGTGTAACAGAACTCTACGGCTTCAATCTCGGAAATGAACCAAATCGAAAGTACTACGTTTGCAAGGACTTATCTTGATAAAAATCTGCAGTAAAGAACTGACCTAGTACTTTTAACTAGAGAGAGGTTCTGAAAATGACAGGAAGCCTAGACGGTCATCCAGAGGAGTGGTCCAGAGAAAGCCTAATGTATCCGTATTTTGGCCTAGGCTTTAAGGCACCAGCAGCTTTGGGTTTCTTCAATAGTAGAAAAAGGACAAAAAAATTTTGAAATGCCGACTAAATATTATAAAAGCGGGTCAAAGGGGCAATAATGTAAAGTGGTCTGCGAAAGAAATTGAGAAGAACTAGTTTCCTAGAACAATCTTGAATCCTCTATACCAGTCTCAAGTGATCACTCTCGGTATTTAATGATCTACTGTTGGAATACTTCAAAACGAAAGATAGAATACAAGCTGGCTAATTAGAACAGAGTATGTCGATCAGAATTTGAAGACGATTGAAAATTTGTCTCGCTCCGGCAAACAAAGTGTACCTATCCATCGGAGCGGCAACTCCAAGTAACACTGCATTCATTTTATCCGCACAAGACTATAGGATGTCGATTTGAAAGCTGTTCTATCTTACTCAGTCCGCACAAGTCTCACCATCAGAGGAGAAATCTCGCCGTGTACAAGAGGATGTAAAAAATGTCTTCCGATGGTTCATGAACTCTACTTGCTCAATCGCTCACAACTTCATTTGAAAGGGTGAATTCTGGTCGAAATTATGATCATTTGAATTTAGAAACGATAACAACAGACTTTTGGTTCGAGCTACTACTTAAAAAAGCAAGATGGATGAAATTCCACGACTGTACTGGGGCAGAAAACGCATGTTGTCGCATGAGCACCATCAAAGAGAATTTAACATTACAAAGCGTGAACCTTGGAATACTCGCCGATACACTTACAACCGGAAAAAACCCGTCCCAGTTGTCCGGGGTGCAACGCCCACAGCAGCGCGATTCAAACATGGTTTTTATTAACCATGGAACGCCCTTACTACAGGCTTTATACGTTGGAGCCAGGGATGAAGGACATTAACGACGCCACAACGCTCTATGGGATTTTCTGCCTATCATACCCCCCCCCCCCCCACCCGACCCTATTTGCGCCGGAAAAGCATTCAAGCAAATACCAACTGCGGCCACTGATTAGCAGAGGGATAGGCATCTCGGTCCCGGAACAATTTCCCTGAATTTCACTCCGAAACTACGGTGAATAACTCAGTCGGGTTTTTTTCCGGTTGTAAGTTTATCAAACACTCCTTGGAATGAAGCAAGTCATATGGTCACCCACGAAGCAAGTAAAACCCCTCAAAAATGTCACAGGTGATACCAACTCCAAACACTTCCTTCTCGTCCTCAATTGACATGTTTTTCTCAGTGCAGTACTTTAATATCCCATTTTTCTCGTTTACATCACGATTAGACTTGCATTGATAAGATTCCCCTCTTAGACTTGCTGAGAAAAGTTACTGAGAAGACGAAAAGTAATCGGAAAACAGTCCAAGGTCGAAGAAACTTCCAGTGTTAAAAGAAACAAAGATAGTGATAATAACGTCGTCTGATGAGAAAAGACTGCCGAATGAGGAACGGACAACTACATTTGAAAGTAGCCGTCATAAATGCAGACAAACAAGGTCTAACAGCAGGTGTTTCTTCGCAAGGAGAAAGAAGCTGGTCAAAAGCACAACCTTAAACCCTTTCTGCAATGACAAAATCACGAAATTGAAGGAACCCACTCTGAGACGGGGTTTTGAACTTTTCGAATTGGCGCGCTGACACGGAGCAGACAGACAAACTCGTCCGCAACAGCCACAAACTCGTCCGCGCGATGAAACTGCCTCGATTCTCCGCTCACTTCGACGTAGTGTTCGCAGCTACCGCACCATGGAGGTGTCGGAGTACAATACAACACCGTCTTTTATGATTGAGTGAGAAGAAGGGACCTCAGGGTGATCCAAAACGACGGGGAAGGCAGCATGAACGCTGTTGTATCCAGTTCTCCACTGTCCCTAGGATTCGCTTTTCAGTTGAGTGGTCAAAGAGTACTTATTTGGTAGATTATAGAAGAACGTCATTATATCCGAAGTGCCAAAAAACCTGTCCAAACAGCCCCGTGGACGACGTGCCCATGTTTTGGCCTCCAACATCGGTGAACGGTGGCCTAAATCCGAGGCCGTTTGAGGCAAGAGTCGGAGAGGTCTTAGTGCACGCTTATGCTCCTACCTGCCTGCTATACGGCTCATTCTACGTTGGGCTTTGCTGCTCCTACCCAAGCACACAGGTTCTCTGAGTCCTCAACATCCGTACACCCCTCCCGCAAGTCTGCGCCTTCATTCTATTCATAGCACTGCGGACAATAAAGGTATTATGGTTGTAAAGGTGTTCGACTAGGAGATGGACAGGGACTCTAAGAGGAGCTTAGTCACACCGATGAGTCACTCTTCCCGCAGCTTGATTCCTCTCTTTCAGGGCGTGGCCGACTGTCGGGGAGATGCCTGCGAGCCGATGTCGGGAGCGGCTGCCTGGAGTTGTGCTGGCAGCACCGTCACCCGTCACCTCCAGAACCTACCGCGATCCATCGACGTGCCGACCCCGATTCCATCCCGTCGTCCGTCTACAGTCGTCACTCTACCTGTGATCTGCCCATCATCCGTCTATTAAAGATAAATCTCTATCTTTGGTTTCAATCATTCTTTCGAACCTTCCGCAGACATGTGTATACCACATTGATTTACTATCATCAAATGCACACTACCGAATGGTATAGAAAACCTATGAGTCAAGCAACCAACCTCCTACGTCACAAGGGAACCCTCGCAACAGGCATGGTCGAAGTTCTGAGGCATGTGCCCACGAAGCGGTGCTCTTCGCCAGATGCCTGCGTTCGTCTTACCAGCCCGGTGTCCATACCAGGGACGATCTTCCTTCCTCTCGGTCCATTGTAACTTCAAGGATCCTCTACTCCTCGGGCTTATCGATTTGGCAAAAAAGAAACACATTTTTATACTAATTGAGGAGTGGCGATCATTCCTATATATATATATGGTGGGATGACTTGCTCTCTCCGTTCAGACATACGCTTCAGACCCTTCCCTTCTCAGAGCACGAGAAATTTCTTGCGGGCGTTTCGGAATCGTTTCACCATTGTCCTTTACAAGACTTCGTTCTGCATTACCAACTCACTATTGGGTTGGTATTGGCTCTTTGGGGTCTTAAAGCTGTTTTTTGTTTGTTCTGGAAGCGCAAAATAGCTCTGCGGAGGGCTTCCCTCGTAAGGCAGCCAAATACGACATCTTTTACGTAGCGCTGATGTGTTCCACTCCATTGGTGAACTAAGCTAGGCCAGATATAGTGTAACTGGGCATTCATGTGCCTTGCTACCAGGGCATATAAACACTTAATTCAAGGTGAGGCGCTTCAAGCTGCGTGGCGCGCTCATGACTTCAATTGGTCAAGGAAATAAACGCGGAGTTACTGATGTGTTCCGTTTTTAAGAGGTTGTGTGCCCCTATTATATCACTTATCCGGTTGTATCCGAATCGGATATCCGAAATCCGGCTCGGCCGAAAATGGCGCTATCTGAATCATCCGAAGATCCGGGGTTTCTAAAATTGCCCTCATCTGAATCATTCGAAGATCCGGGGTTTTCGAAATTGCCCTCATCTGAATCATCCGAAGATCCGGGGTTTGAAAAAATGGCCTATCCGAATCATCCGATTATCCGGAAAATCGGTGTCGGATTCAATGTCTACTGGGCAGGCGACATGCAATGCTGGGGTTTATACGCTTTCATGATGTTTCCACCCATCTAGTGACCACTTGCTAGGACTTCAAAGGTTCGTTGAATGTGCAGAGCCCGAACCTTGAATCGAATGTCGGGGAAGCGCAAGAACACTTGCGTCTGCCTCGACTGCACTCCGAAAGCGTATGAAACCATTTAGGGTGGACAACCCTTTGCTTACCTCTGCGTATCACTGGACAAATAGGGCTGGCTTTGCTGGCGTATTTCGTTGAAAAAAAAAAGAACGCTGGAGACCCTATGTAGTGAGAGCGCTGATGAGTTCGTGGCGGACAGGCGTTCGGCTATTACCCGTGCTTACGCTCTTCGAACCACGACACCAGGCCACGGTTGAGCTCGGCGGAGTCCATTTTTCAGCTCCATGCTATAGGACTCGTCGTCGAGGGTGGACCGTGAGTGTGCAGCGTATTTCTTTGAGTGCATCGCGAACAGCTGCCGGCAGAGCGCTCGTATGGCGGCGTCCACACCCTTCGGCCGACGGGGCACACAGTTGTCCTACGTCTGTACGCCCTAGCCTACCTCAAGTTCCGGCATTCTTGAAACCTCTCTCCTTTTCTGGTTTCGTTCTGTCATCCGTCCACCAATCAGGGTCGTTCTATACGCAGAAATTTATTAAAAATCCCAGGCAGAGGGTGAATTATTACACTGGCCTGGCTTATTTTACACATTTTTATCTCAGATGCCAGTGTCAGTTTGAAACTTCAGCTGGTGCCAGCAGGGGTCTATAGCCACGTCAATGCCTACAATTCATATCGTATTCAGATTGAAGTCAGCTGGAATGTCTTGATGGAATGTCCGGATGTACATCATTTTGCTACTGATTCCAGTCTTTCATGCGTTGGAATTACCGCTGGCACCTTATAATGTGAAGGTAGGTAAAGTTGGATTCTGTCAAGTTTTCCTCAGAGGTTTGGTACTCTAGTGACCACAGAGTTCATATCGTATTTAGCATAGCCTTACACAACCTCAGTGATAATAATGCCTTTAAGAAGACGTGAGATTGCTTGGCAGAAGCGCTGGTGTCGAATTATGACTTGTGATTGACCGTGCCAAGCTCCTCTTCCTGTTGCGTGAAATGGAGTTGACTCATTCTCCGCAGTTAGGGGGAAGAATCGGAGACGTTTTTGCGGAGTCTTACCTGAACCTAATGCCTGAACCTCGAAAGGATGGAAGCCTTGGTTGGCCTGGGCGGGAAAGCCGAACCGGGTACCTGGAATCGGATGAATGCATTGTCACATGCGACAATCAGCACCTCCTCCGGCTGCGCTACATCAGTGACCGTACAACATTCAGCGGTTCCTAGAAACGCGTACGGGCTGAGTATCACAAGCCCCGCACCCTATTGAAGATTCTTCGTTTAGGTATTCTGTCGTCAGGGAAGACGGTATTCGCGCCGAGTTCAAACAGCCCTTCAATGCTCATCGTCGACAACCGCTTGTGGATACTTTGAGTTCAGCTCTCCTGACACGAAAACAGGAGTGAACAGTGTGAGTATAGCCAAATGCTTAGAAAATATGATACGTGAGATTTCTCCAGCATCTATCGAGTCTTCCGAATACGATCTTGTACGCTGCTCCTTCGTAGTTGTCCCGAAAGCCTCTTCTAATCATTTTCTTCTTCTTTTTCATCGTAGCCTTTCGTTTTGCTTTCGGTGAAAAATTACCCCGACTGTTGGTGATTTATTACGCTCTCGCCTCGACTTTGGGGTACTCAACAGGTGTACAGGATTACTGTCACAAATAGAAGCGGCATAAAATCGAGTGGAATGGGGCAACATCAAAACAACATCAAAGGCAGGCTACTTGTATGTCAGGGAGGAGCATTTTGCCCATTTTGCCTCACCGACAACTGTCACTAGTTAGATTGCGTGGCCCACGCCTAAGAGACGGATTGATTCAAGCCAACGGTTAACCTTTCTTTAGGTTGGTATCTACGAGTGCGTTGACAACGGCATCTTGCAAACCACGAATGATGATCTCGAGGAGGATAATTCGGTAGGTTGAGCCTGTACTTCGGAAGGAGACCTTTATAGTAATTGCAACGCTTTTCTACAAATAAAGAAGCTCTTCTCTCAAATTTGCGGTGCTGTTGCGCAGTGCTCCCACCTGAACCTCGACATTCTGAATCCGGCCTTCGTGAAATATCTTGTCCTGCACCATGACATCCAGGTAAGGTTTTCATTTGGCAAGATACGTCTGTTAATGCTTCAGTTGATTCTTTTGAATTCACCTCCTTACATTGAGTGGTTTTGAATTGGTAATAAATAAATAATCAAATAAATAAATAAATAAATAAATAAATAAATAAATAAATAAATAAATAAATAAATAAATAAATTCTAGTTCATTTCTATTGACCTCCGTCTAATGTCCTTAAAATAATGGCCAAAATGTGTTTCCGTACAACTGCAGCCGCAAACGGGACTCAGGTAATTGGGCGCATTTAGTGTGGCTTAGTGTAGATCTAAATCGAAAAGGGACGTTTTCAGCGTTGTGCATCCAAGGCTAGAGGGATCCAATGCCATTCGAAGCTAAATCCGGCAGACTTTTGAACAACCACATCTTCCTCTTCTGCTCTGCGCGTTCAGACCTCATGACCGACCTAATTAAGTGATCATTTCTTGCCCGTACCTTCTCAAGAGTAACCCTTACCCTTGAGCCAGATTAGTTCTTTCATCGTCACTTCCTTGACATCCGCATTTCACATCCTATCTCCTCCTCTTATACCCGCCTCTAACCTATGCTATCTCACATCGGCGCCATTAAGCTACCGCTCCTGCGCCTCACACCCGAAGTCTACCGATCACTTGAAAGCCGCTTCTGTACTACAGAGTATGGATGTGCTGCAGCGATCCCAGATCACTGCACTGTAACCCTCCCCCTCTCCTTGACGGAGTGCTCGAGCTCTCCTCTGTCGGATAGGTGTCACTCGGTGTCGGGTTTCCTCCGCCTTCTCTGTGATTTCTGCATGACTATTCAATCCCCTTATTGGTGAACCTGAAGGTTTTAGTTATATGTCTCTGTGTCAGTTTAAGCATGTTTTAGCCCTTCGGTGGTCTTTTGTAGTTGATTTCAGCTGCATATTTTTTGTGTTTGTTTTTGTGTCGTCTACGCGAGTGAGTGATTGTAATTCACGCCAGAAATAAATAAGCAAATAAATAAAAACTTTTATAAAATTGGTATACTTATTGGGGCAGGCAAACTAAAAAAACAACGAAAAAAGCTATTCCAAATTTTTCTTGAACAAAAAGTTGTTCTAAATATCTTATTGAGTCCGTAGATTAAACTGCCTGAAGGCCATTTCGATTTGGAAGAGTTCGCTTTCATTTCAGAATTCTTAGGGCTAGTGTAGAAGAGTGTTCAATTTGATTTGAAAAGTGTTCATTTCTAGGTTAAAATGGTACATATATAGGTATGACAATCATGTGTCGCTTACGTATTACTAATGAGGGTTATTTAATTATGGTTAACACTCGTCTGCATTATCGATTTATTTATTTATTTATTTATCGTTTTAGTGCCTTTTGTTTACATTTTCCATGCTAGACATGCGTTTACTCTAAATAAATAAATAAACATATATTTTAGCTGGAGTCACTGACGTCGCGGACGATTCGTTTTTGTTGCTCACTTTTCCATCACACGCTTCAAAAGCTGGTGACATCTGAGAAGGATAGACTTCGTGAGCGTAGAATCTTCTTAGCATCCACGTACTACAATCTTCATAGTACCGCAATATTCTTTTTTTTTTTGTCTGAAATGCCCCTTGCAGCTTCCATTTCTGCAACACCTATTCATTGTCAATCGGAGGTCTGCGGGGAGGAAGCAGTCGGATGCCTTTTTCATTCTAAATCCGAGTTTTTATCATCTGAGGAATACGACGAGGAGGATGGCGACGACGGGCAAGGGGAGGTGACTGTGAGGCGACAGAAAGCCAAGCGTCAGACCAATGAGTATCAAGAGATTGACGCAGTACAGGTTTGTGAAATTTGACAGAGGCTTTCTTATGAAGTCCCAAGCATCCGTGCCGCGGTAGCAGGTGATATCGATCAACCCACGATCGGTTCCCACGTTCCGCAACAGATCCTTCCATTCCTCCATCTATAAATCTGATGGAGCACTCACGAAGGAGAAAGCGCTGACTTTAACGTCATCTGATTAACATGTAAACTGTTTCGAAAATACTATGAGGAAAAGAAAGGTATATGTCGCGCAAGTGAGCAGCATTGGTAGGTGGGAACGCCTAAACCATTCAGACCGCATTGAATGGGCATGCCATTCAGAGAGAACATATACATGTATATGTTCTCTCTGAATGGCACTGCAGTAAGTACACTGATGGGCTGGCATGTGTTCGGTCGGTGTCCTTTTTGGTTATCGTTGGCTGGCACGCTCCCATCTACCAATGCTGCTCACCTACGCGACATGTACCAAAAGAAATGCGTGTAACGTCTTTACATAATTCCGTCATTAATTATGTAGTTCTTTATTCGACCTCACTGATGTTTGAGTGTATCTGCGACAATTTGGAAATTCACTCAAAAACCTTCTCACATGTGGTGTCCAAACAAGGGATAACGTACAGCAGATAGAGGACTAATTGCTGAGTAGCTCCCAGGCATCGTAATATGAAAGAAAAATCAAGGATTCTTCTAGCTATCATTCGATTTCAATGAAGAATTAGAAGAAGACGACGACGAACATTCGCTCCAGCTTGTTACCAGAACGCCTCACAGACCTTCTCCTTCTTCTCATTCTCTAAGGCCACCAGAGGTGAAACTCTCGCTGACAGCTGTGAGCATTTCTCAGGGAAGGAGTCAACCAAACACTACCTTGTCAACCACACCAAAGTACACAAAGTCCGGTGAGAAGAATTTCCCTCAAGGAGTGTGACCAGAGAAAACCAAAACTAAAGGAAAAGGTTTAAATGTTCTCCAGAAGACGATGACGAAGAGGAAAGCTACTGCGTATATAGACACCTAAACGACGAAATGTACCGCTATTGTCTACTTGTACATCAGAAGAAGGACGGCGATAGGTAAGTACTTATTTCTCTTGAACTACTTATTTCGTAGCCCTTATTGGCATGGAGAATTTGCCGCGGAAGTACTGATAGAACGTATGCATTTTTTGATACAGCTTATATCTAAAAATGCATACATACACAGTTTGAAAGGTGATCGCTTTGTTCTCAGTAAATTAAGGGCTTATATGAAAGCTTAAGATGGAAATTTTCTGGCGTATGAGCGACATCGAATGCGCCACGCACTCGCCTCAAATTTTTCGTTTTACACTCGACTGATTGTGTCTCTCTTGAATACTTTTTGTAATTTCTTCACAATGAGACCGTGTCGATTGATTTAAGCTTTTTAAGGTTTAAAACTTAAAAACGCTTTAATGCTTGCAGAAAATGCAGGGTATCCTAAAAAATGCAGGTACTCTTTGAAAGGTTGTGAGATTGCTGCTATTGGAGCTTTTGAAGACTTTTAAGATTTATATAAAAGAGCAAGACAGCAAGATTTATAGAGCCTGCAAAAGCAAATGCGAATGCAAATGGTCGAGATTGCGCCACGCCGCGCCGGAAGCCTTGCATTTCAGACTTGATTGATTGTGCATGGGCTGAATGCTTGTTACAATCTTGTTAATTCTTGGCCAGACTAACCTGTGCTGTGCTCCATTTAACATTTTCCGTCGCCAAGTAGTTGTAATCATGCCGATTAACCTTTCCGTTCAGATTCAATGTTGTTTCTTCAGTCCACAGAACCTGTCCTGGAAAATGGATCTCCTGCTCAAATTTAAATTGTGCAACCAACAAACTTGCATGTTACGTGTGTTTCAAGTGATTGATAATTTTTAACGTTAAAATAAGGACAACACAGGTAGTAACAAGATTATAACAAGCATTCAGCCCATGCACAATCAATCGAGACGGAAGTGCAAGGTTTCAGGCGGGGCATGCCGCAATCTTGACTGTTTACTACACATCGCAGAAATCTCGTTACCCTGTGCCTTCATATAAGTCTCAAACATCTTTAAAAGCTTCCCTAGCAGCAAAGTCATAATCTTTCAAACAGTACCTGCACTTTTTAAAAGATACCCTGCATTATTCCCAAGCATTAAGGATAAGGATAAAGGATAAAGGACGGCGTTACTCAATCCCTTCTGGGATGCGCCACGCATTCTACTTCTTCGGGATGTCGTGGAGGCGATATGAATGCGTATTTGGCCATACAATGACTTGCGGTGGCCAGCCGATGAACAAGTCAGCGCCCTATCCTTCTCAGACAAGTCCGGTACCAATTCACCGACCCTGGAGGGATGGAAGGCTTGGTTGGCCTGGGCGGGAAATCCGAACCAGGAACCTGGTATCGGGTGCACGCGACACTCGCGCCTCCTCCGACTGCGCTACACGCGCCCTTTCCCAAGCATTAGTGTGTTTTTAAGTTTTATACCTTAAAAGAAGCACGAATCAATCGATACGGCTACTTCGTGAAGAAATTATAACAAGTATTTAAGTAGGGTAGTAGTTTAAGTTTAAGTAAAAAAGGCGAAATTTCAAACGAACGCATAGTTCATTCCACACCGCTTATATGCCAGAAAATTTCTATTTTTCAGCTCTCATGTGAGCTCTTAGCTTCCTCAGTACCTTTACTGTGAGCAAAGTTCTCAACTTTCGAACAGTGTATATGTATTTTTTGAGACACTCTGTAGACTGAGAACTTTCGGATGGTGTAGCCGTTGCTCTCAATGAGAAGTCCTTGTAACGAGCGCTCGCTGTATTGAGGAAAAGCTTTCTCTATTAGTACGAATGGATTGCGAGTGCAGGACTAAAAATTCAGCAGTGCAGGTTAGCTTAAGGACAATGTGACGTACGAAAACCGACTACCAGCCATGTTCCGGGTTCTACCATTGGCAACGTCCTTAGCTTCTAAGGTGTCATACATCGTTTCATCTCGTCCCTGTTGCAGATGCTACTATCACGATGGTCACACTATCTGCTGCTGCTTTGTTCCTCCAGGCAAGCTTGAACACTTACTAACGTTTTGCTCTAATAGAGACAACGGAGAGGGAAAGCATTTCGAAGTTGCTGGAACTCACGGCAGCACTTCCAAAAGAATGCCCTGTCATTTCCGGAACGATTTCATTAAATTGTTGGAGAACGGCCTCCGGTGAACAGAGCTCCGAAGAATTAGTTTTAGTTAGCTAGGCAGCGTAACGTAGATGTTAATACAACTCGATAGCTTCCAAAAGCTCTGGCCAGTCACCTCCTAGTATCTGTGCTTTGGAGGCGGTGCGCTAGGAGGAGTAGCGTCCCTCCTCCTAGCGCACCGCCTCCAAAACTCGGGGGACAGTTACTAGACTCTAGGGTGGACCTGGGGTTGAAGGTGTTCCAATGGAACGAGAAGCTATAGAAGATATGCATGCGCGTCAGAATTTGGGGACTAAAGCCACGCACTACTCCATTTTCCCAGCAACTTGTGCGACTTCATGTTCGTGGGTCTGCAACTCTAACACAATAATTTATTCGACCTATCAATGAAGATCTTACACCCTCGAACTGCTCATCCCATCTCGATCTGTTTTTCATTCTTTTTTCCAACTCTTGTGACCCTAAGCCCTAGTTTATACTTGCGCCGCCACGCGGCGCGGCAGCACGATCGCCATAGATATCGATTTTTCGCGCCGCTCGGTCGATATCTATCTCGACCATCGTGCCGCGCCGCGCAGCGGCGTAAGTATAAACTGTGGCTAACAGATAGATGACGTGCTGACTCACCGAAACGAGCCTTCTGTATCGACACGCACGTCGACTCTGGGGTTTTATACTCTTGCAAACGGATAGAAGCATTATTTTTGAAAATCTCTGAAGACCGGTCAGCCGCTGGTTATCGCGTAGCGCCGCGTCGTTTCATGGGCCATTCACTGAACATAGTACACTAGAATTCTGAAAAATGGGGTGTTTTACGTCGGTGAAGCGTCGATGGAAAATTCTGGCAGTTTTGACTGGCTCACTTCAAACGACCATGACTTCCTTCATACTCATCAGATTCAGTAGAGATAAGCACCCGAATCAGCGCATTTTTTGAACGCGATATCTACTTCATGACTAGTTCCTACAGCGAAAAACTGGGTAGACAAGGTGCGGCAAATTCTAGAAAGGCTTCTCTCTTCATAAAACCTCGACATTGTAGAGAATTGTTGTCAGTATTTTTGCGGTGTGCGAATCGCCCGGTCGTACAGGTTCGGTCCGGTTCCAGAAAGTTGTGGTGAATAACGACAGCTGCTGACCACCATACTGTTGCCGCCGTCTTTTTCTGGTGGGATTTCCGCTTTAGGAAGTGCCTGGGGGTTCGTCGACATCAACCCACTTTCCTGATCGTCTGTGATAATCGTGCAGGATCCACTTTTTATTTCATGTGACAGTTCGATCCAAAAACGGGTTGTTTTGATTCCGGAGGAGTAAAGAAGAACATATTTTTTAAACGCGACAATTTCTGGCGATCACTCTAATCGTGGGGCACCCACTTCTCGAGCTTTTCCACCATTACAAGGCGTTTCAAACCATCTGTAACAGCAGTTTTACTGACTCCTAAACCTTCCGCAATCTCACGGACTGCCTGCGATGGATCAGCTTCTCAAACGCCTTCAAATCGTCGTCCTGGGTTGCCGTAGGCCTGCCGCTTCGGGGTGCATTGTCGAGATTCAAATCTCTAGAACGTCGGGTGCGGGCGGAGCACATATCGACGCTGGGTTGTGATAACCGTAGCACGGCTCGACATTGCGATGGGTTACTTACCCCGCATGGCTCACTCTACCCGACGCCGGCGAAGCCAGCTAGCCTAGCGTACCCCGCCTGACCTGGGTTCGGTGCGGGCAGTGCGAGGAGGGCAATTTTACAGCTTCTCATTTTTGGGTGATCCGGACAACGGCGATTTTGCGGACCCCGGATTTTTGGACGATTCGTATCAGATATCTGAAATGATTCATTTGGATCAAATGTATAGTGGCGACCTGAGGAGCCATTATGAAGAGTCACGACATTATATGTATCATATAATATGTAGATGAAAAAAGATGACTAGGAAAGCTTCCGAAAAAAGAGGATTGTTCTCCTGTCTCGTTCAGTTTTTTACATCATATTTTGAAGCAAGTTCATTGTTCAGATAAAGAAACCTGCGACCCGACTGAAGTGGATCTGAAACAACCTCCGGTGTCACCGAAACTCCCTTCAATACGTGTGACTCCCCGTCCAAAAACAGTTATTCTCGCTTCGACTCGTGCGGTTCCTGCAGCTCCGACTACAGCGACAACCACTGCACCTTCCACTACTACGGTCTCGACCACAACGACTTCTCCGAAGTCGCCATCTAGCAAATCTCGAATAATCACCACCAAGCACAAGACATTGAATAAGAGGTGAGGAAGGAACGGAATGCGTCGGACGTTTCTATGAGGTTAACTAGAGTTCGTTACAGATGTCGTATAGCATACCCACGGAAGAAGATCAGCGGCTCTAAAGCTCGGCCGGTAGTTGTCTGCGATTTCACCCGGTCCGCCGCATTGCTTCCATCCTTATGTGTTCTCGTTGTGCATAATTTACTTGTTCTTCTTTGACATAAAGCTAACTGTCTGGCTCTGCGAATACTACATTGGCTTATTAACGAAAGTGTCCAACACTCAGGTACTGGTGCAACTCCATCGTTCCTTTTTCTATTTCTTCACTACTTCAGGCATTTTCGCGGTCAAATGAGCACTTACTATAGCAGCAGCGACTAGGCAGTGCGCAAATTCCCCTCCTAGATCCTAAAAGCAAACTGTCGATTCTTCTTACGACGCGATGCATCTGAACATTCGACCACTCTCGAGCAGTTACCCAGTTATTCACATGCTGCACAGACCTGAGGGTTTCCCACCGGCAGCTATGGTGCCCCCATCCTGCGCAATAGGATACTGCTACCGCATGCTAACGAATACTCACTCTCCTACTTGGATCCGAGGGGTTGAGTAAAGTCGATCACTAGGATGAACACTTGCGGGACAATAATAGTGTGAAAGATGCCGCCTTGGAATATTTCTGCTGTTTACAATATGGGCCTGTCCATACTCCTCGACGGTAGCGACACATCAAAGGCGCACGTATCGATTAGCGCCGAACTATCGCCTCGGAAAAATCGATACGCATGATTTCCCTGTCGCTTCCGTCGCCCCCTTGCATAGTAACATCGAGAGAATAGGCCGCGGCTGTGTGCAACCCGAATTCAGGTCCCTTGTTCAGGTCCCTCGCAGGCCAAACAAGCCTTCCACATTCCCGGGATCGGTGAACTGATAATAGCCTTATCCGCGTAGCGCATCCCACGTGGGGATTGATTAACGCCTCCCTTCTTTTTTATATTTGGATTAATAATTAGGAATTAGGGCAAGTATTAGGTTGGAAAATAAGTCTCTTCACACTTCGAAAAGAAGTTTTTTTACCGTTCTCCTTGTATACGCACTAGCCAATACTGATGGCTGATTTCGTAATCTTATCACACTTGTCTATCGTTCGCACGCGAACATAGGTCAAGACCCTTCTTGTACTTCGTTATCTATCCAATCTTCCGGACTCAATGCCAGATCTACCTCATGGCCATTTTCGGCACGCATCCTTCATGAATTCATTAAAGGATCTACAGCACGTCAGGCAGCCGACCAAATTAACCATATATATGGTTTGGGATCTACAACTCATCGCACCTGTTATGATTGGTTCGGAGTTTTTTAAGGGAGATTATTCACTCGAAGACAAGGCGAGGTCAGGAAGGCCAACTGAATTGGACGACACTGAAGTACTGCATCTTCTTCGTACCGATAGGAGGCAGAGGACACCTCAACTAGCAGAGAACCTCGAAGGTCTCATAGGATAGTGGGAATCCATCTGAAGAACCTCGGCTTTGCACTGAAATTTGGAGCTTGGATTCCACATGCCCTGTCAGACACTCAGAAAAGCCAACGGCTCTCCATAGCTGCTTCTCTTCTGTCCAGATACGAAAGAAAATCGTTTCTGCCGCGGATTGTGACAGGCGATGAGCCTTGGGTTATATATGCCAACTTCCGAGGAAAAAGGCAATGGGTACAAAAAAGAGAGAACTCTAAGCCTGATCTCAAGCCCAATGCTCACGAAGGGAAGATTCTCTTGAGTGTTTGGTGGGATGTCAGAGGAGTGATTTGCTGGGAAACTCTCAGAAGTGGAGAGATACTTATTGCTGCCACATACTGTGGCCAACTCCACAAAGCCGTCGCAACTCTCCAAGAAAACAGGCCGGAGACGTCAAAGGTGATGATCCTGCATGACGATGCACAACCGCATGTTGCAAGACTCACAAGAGAAACAATAAAGGAGCTGGGCTGTGAGATAATGCCATATTCACCGTGTAGCCCTGAATTCGCCCTTACCGACTACCATTTCTTCCGTGCCCTCAAGCAAAAAATTGGAGAGAAATATTTTGAAGCGGATGAAGACCTCAAAAATTGGATTCAGCAGTGATTCGACTCCAGAACTGCAGTCTTTTCGGCGAGAGGAATTTGAAAATTACCCAGTCTTTGGAGAAGTGTAGTGGAACAAAATGGAGTTTATCTCAATTGATTTGACTTTGTAATTGTGAAGCAATAAATCTCTGAAAAAAATGAAAAGACTTTTTTCCAACCTAATAGAAGCGCAGTTGGAGGAGGCCATGGCTCCCGCGCTCATCCCGAATCAAGGTTCTTAGTTCAGTTCCCGCTTAGACTTACTAAGGAATTCGATTTGACCGGAAAGGATAAAATACAGATTTGTTCATAAGACTAATTAATACCTTCCCTTACTTACTCTTCATCTTTTCTAACTATATGTTAAATACATAGTTAATTCCATTGAAGATTTTTGGACCACGGAGGCCCTTCCGCTTAGGTTCTCTTCAGTAACAGCTGCGATTATACGCATACGATTGGCACACAGAGGATGATAACAACATTTATTATTATTACACTTATTATGGCGAACGATAAACGGTAACAATGATGGCAAACACATACTCTCAAGAGAGCAGTACTATCTGATGACAGAACACTAGAGCTAGCTGTCGATAATTTTCTGGAGGACTTCCTGAGAGCCATAACATGAGGGCAATGTCTTCGATGCGAGCGTGATCTCAACCGGGAACTGCGACGACCAACGCCAAACTCGGTGTAGCGGTGTACCGTCGGCGTAGTTTCTGATTCTCGAGAGGAGATCATCTTCGTACAATCCGGTGATCTGGGAGGTGAAAATTGATAGTAGGGAGCAACGGCGCTCATGGTTTCTAAAGTCTGAAGAAACACAGAGATCAAGTTCTGTGTATTGATTGTGAAACGGACGGTGCCGTCTATTGCAAAGCATAATGTATGAGAGAGTGATTTTATGGCTAGTCACTTTGAGAGAACCATGGAATGATGGTTCTACAAGCACTGCTTAAGGTTAGTCCACTCCGCTTTCAGGGCCGCTCTTTTTATAGGTTTTTGAATTGTAATTCACCAAACTCCGAATGTTTCCCGTGTTGCTTTGAGTAATCGTGGTCATCTGACTACGACCCACGAGTTTGCGCCGACTGCAGAATCATTCCTGCACTTGTCGGGTCGGGCACGGTCGACGTCATCACTGTGGAATTCGAGCTACGCAAAAGAGGAGTTTCCTTTAAAAATTGCGGATAATTTGATTATGCTCGGGACGGTGACATCGCAGGTGAAACCTGTCACGGGCTGTTCAGATGTTCCGACGTCGAACTGCAGTTTGTTGACGGCATACGCCGATCAGACCGAATCGCTTGAAGCAGACTGCACCAATTGCAACTCTGAAAATATGAGCTCGGAGCAGCCGCAATTAGATGTATAAACAGAAATAAATATGGCAACATATACCATTTTCACGTCTTCTAATTATATGCAATGCAGCAACGAGCTGGTAGAAATGCGATAATCCTCTGTGGTCATAACGTATTACTACACATTATGTAGTTTTTATAAGCTGGAAGAACAGCTCTACAAGACAGCAAATGGGACGAGAATTTAACTATGAGGAGAAGAGAATAGAAAGGAAGAAACTGTTAGCGTAGATTTAGCGCGTAACACATGGTACGTATTAGGTTGGTGCATAAGTTCTCGGACATTTGATCCCTCCTGAATTGAAAGCGCATTTTCCCGCCAAATTTCTCACATGTATCAATGCGTAAATGATCGATCGATAGAGAAAGGAAAGGGCTGCAAAACTTTTCTGCGTTGTTAACGTCAGCTATTATGGCTAAGCAATTCATCCCAACTGAGACGCATATTCGGCACGTCATGTTATTCCTGCATCAATCTGGCCTCAATGCCAACGAATCGTATCCTCGCCTGAAGGATGTTTACAACGAGAGTGCTCCTGCTCGAAGTACTGTGTACCAGTGGTTCTCGGAGTTTGTAGTTGATGAATTCTCCGTTGAAGATAATGAACGAGAAGGGCGCCCGATGACACTGGATTTGGATGGCCTCCGAAGTAGAGTGGAAGCGGACCCATACCAAACCACTCGCGAACTATCAAGCACTCTCGGTGTTAGTCACTCAACAGTCGTTCGAGGATTGAAGTCGATTGGCGAGGTGCAAAAATTGGGTCGCTGGGTACCTCACGACTTGACACAACATGACATGGATCGCAGAGCCGATGTCGCTCTGTCTCTCCTTACCCTCAGACGTACCCACGGATGGCTGGACAACCTTGTCACCGGGGAAGAGAAGTGGATACTCTACTCTAATTATCACCGGCGTGCGCAGTGGGTTGACGCAACTGGAGAGGCAGAGGACGTTCCGAAACCCGACCTTCACGTGAAAAAGGTGAAGCTATGCATTTGGTGGAGCGTTCTTGACGTAGAGTACTGGGAGCTGCTGGACGAAGGGATAACTGTGACGGCAGAGGTTTACGTCAACCAACTGAGGAAGTTGAGGGCCCTCCTTCAAACCGCACGAGGAGAGCAAGTAGAGGTGTATTTTCAACACGACAACGCTAGACTGCATATTGCTAGAGCGACGGCGGCTGAGTTGGCGGACTACGGGTGGACCGTTCTTCCACATCCACCTTACCAACCAGATCTCGCTCCTTCTGATTATCATTTGTTTTCAAGCCTTCAACGCTATTTGGACGGCCGGCAATTTAGGAACCGAGAGGATGTCAAGGAGGCACTGCTCACATTTTTCGAATCACAACCGGCCACGTTTTGGAGAAAAGGCATCCATGACTTAGCAGCACGTTGGCGAAAGACAATTGATGTAAAGGGTGGTTACTTCAAATGATTTGACATTGTTGTTCGCATGTTGTGATAATAAATATTTCATGCCCCAAATGTCCGAAAATTTATGCACCAACCTAATAGTTAGCCGTCGCTTCCTTCGATGAGAAATTTCTCCAAGCTGAGCCCTCGTAAAAGGGTCAAAAGAATGAGGGGCGGTCTTTATGCACGAATGGTCGCCGCGCCCGCGACGACGACTGCCGCGTGCGCGATGAGCTCCGCAGCGGTCGTGGGAGCTGTGCCTCATGACTTGCTGCAGATGCTAGGTTTGAGTTGTTGATATCCCTTTCTGCTGTTGCAGAAGCTGGGGGAAGACATGCTCTGGTTCAGAAATTGAGTTCGAGTCATAAAACTAAGCAACGTTCTAAAGCTCAATTTTATATGACGCTCCTTCAGGAAAAGCTGAAAATATGACACACTATCGCAGTGAAACTGACTGTGTATACATTTCTAACACTTGATGTGCAAGTTTTGATGCAGGTCTAGATATCACAGGCCGCTGAAGTCGCCCAATTGCGACGTCTTCTGCCGCGCTATTCGCCGCGTCTGCGGCGACCATTCGTACATAATGTCCCGCAGCCCAAAAGAATAGTGTTATTAGTACCATCTCTAAAGAGCCGAATGGTGTGCAAATAATGGTTTTGCATGATAAATATTAGTTTTCAAAATTCTCTAAACATACATATGTCCCTCCAAAGCAAAGTTTTCGTGTAAAAAGACTGAAAATCAGTAAACACTTTTGTCCGATGGGCAGAAAAACACAACACCATATTTTGTGAACAGAACAGCGCTATAAGCTACGAAATTAATCCATTTTTCGGTTATTGATCTTTAGTTATTTAGAGAACGAACTTTGATGAACACGACACAGGAAAAGTGGAGTCTAATATCGGCTTTGGAACAAATGATGAATAAAATTAAGTAAGAGGTGCGGTCAGCAAAGCTATTCATTCGGTCATATTCGTGATGATCCACTCGGCCAGGAGTCACCCCTTATGAATAACAATGCTTGACCATAATCTGAATGTAGAGGTGTGTGGTGGCCAACTTTGATGAAAGGCTCACGATGTTCGAAGCTTTCTTGATTTTGATAAACTTTTCTTTCTCGATCGAAGGCGGTTAGTCTTAAAAAGCAAGAAAAAACCTCACATGCATCATTCAGCTCAACTAGCTAACTCTGGAAACACGAAAGAGCGAGAACGAACAATTCCGCCTCCCTGTTAGGCAAAAATGTGTGTAGCTCCACAGAGAGTGGAGCCTTTCTCGTGCAGAATTTGGAAGTCCACCAATTCGCATCATAGCAGTGCCATTCCCTGCAAAGGGAGCGACAAGAATTCGCAATTACGTCTGTGTGGTATGCGCGATATATTTGCAGCGTGCTTCACGTCCCCGAAATAGCACCAGAAGAACAGGTTGTTGTGCGGTGCGCGACCTCTGGAATGATAACAATCCACTGATAGTGGGTGAAACGACGCCAGCGTGCGCCAGAACGATGGAGAATGTGAATAAACATGTGTCAATGGAGAAGTCGCTGATTTGAGAGTGGTAGGTCAACTGAGCGACATCTTCCTCCAGATGGCGACTCTCTTCTATGTACGACCCTTTCGAGAACGAAAAAGCGAATTTCCAGCTGAGAAATGTCGCAGCGTACGTGAACCAGGAGGAGACCGCGAAGATCAAAGCACTAAAGTTACGCAGACAGTGAGTTCTCTGTCGCATGTGACTGAACGTGAATTTCCCCTTTCGTCTCCTTCCTCAATTGCCCGCACCTGCACTTATCTATTATCACGCGCTTTCGTGATTCACATCAGCCTCGGCCAGCATAATAACGTTCCCTTTGCGGAGTTTACACTCTTAAATCAGCATATTTCAATTAGGCCTCCGTAGAACAAGGACACATCAGAGCGCACGTTCTCTTTAGTTCAGAATGACTGGCATTTGAACGCATAGGTAGCCCCATCTTGAGTTAAAGATTATATAAGATCGAATGAACCACATTTTGCCAGAATTAAATGCTATGCCAAAGCAAACGAAAGGTGTAGTGAATCGCATCTTGTATTCGACCGTTGCAAGATCAATCAAGAAATTATTGCCTTATTTTGTATAAGTGCATCGCGCAATGCGGATCTATCCTAGTCGGGAGGGGGGCACTAACTAAAAATCATGCAACAAATTGACCTGACTCTCAAGGAGCGGATTGAAGAGAACAGAATAGGGCCTAAAAACGAAGAAAGAAACGAACAAACAAGCAAAAAATAACTGCGGTTCTAAAGACGTCTCGGAGGGCAGAACGCATTCGATCACAGCTGACCGCAGTGCAACACGGATCAGTCATAGTGAGAGGGGCATATAAAACCGCATATGCCCTAGTTTACACTTGCGCCGCTGCGCGGCACGGCACGATGGTCGGGATGGATATCGACCGCGCGGCGCGAAAAATCGATATCTATGGCGGTCGTGGTGCCGCGCCGCGTAGCGGCGCAAGTATACAATAGGGCTATCGCGTGCTGACCGACGCTTGGCATGTTATAACCCGGACCCATCATAGTGAGGGGCGCTCCTAGTTTCAGAATACAAAATGGGGCCCAATTCACAAAAAAGCAATAAAATACAGCAAAAACAACCGGTGATTTTGTTGTTTTTGCTGTATTTTATTGCTTTTTCGTGAATTGGGCCCTATTTTGTATTCTAGAATCCACTCCGTAAATCCCAAGTAAAATTGTTTCTATGATTTTTAGTTATCTGCCCACGCGCTTACCCCCAAGAAGGATAGATCCCGCAACCCCGCAACCATCGTCCATGAATAAAGCGCCGTGGACGTTTTCGGCTCTGATTTTTTTTTAAATGAACCTATAAACATCCCTATAGCTAGAGGAAAGAATAAAATAGAATACACACGCTAATCAATCCCTGTCTCGGGACACATCATGATATCTGCTGTTTTAGTGAAGACGGTTTGAATGTATAATACATGCGTTCGGCATAGGCAATATCATGAGGACTCTTCTCGCCTACTAGGAGGGAGGACTGTTGTCACGAGTGAAGGTTGTACACGTACACCCTATCGTTGCAATGGTCTTCGAATGTCGCAAGGATGCTAGTTGGAAATCAAAGCTGTAGCGCCAGACAGGACCCGATTCAGTACCCTTGCTCACCGAGTAGGAGACTAGGCTATTACACGACAGATGTTCCTTGTTACCGTACCGCTTTTAAATTCCGCAGCTTTGAGTGATTAAAATAGTTTAGCCACATCCTTCCTTATGCTTCTCTCTCTTCTCTTGTTTTTTTTTTGAATTATCGCCGGAGGCAATCCGTTTGGCAAGTAAGCGTTTTATCCTTCCCAGCCATGTCTAGTAGCAGTTCCGGCACTATTGTACTTTCACAACAAGGGTCGAGGAGAGGTCGCAAAAAAAATGTCGCCCAAACTTCGGCTAGAGGGGGATTATTTAGGGTGCTTATCACGAATATGACAACCGTTTTTCGTTTTACGCTGGAGTACGATAGGTTGCGGGTAAGAAACGCTCCAGGACGGATTGCTGGTGGTAGCCTGCATATCTGAAGAAGTATCTCACTTTTTCACAGCAGTTGTGGCGGCATCTATCCAGCTTCTAAGGGAAAGCGTTGATAACAGATTGCTGTTTTGACGTAGTCTCCAGAATTACCTAAGTAACGGACAATTAGGCTTGTTTATCGACTACCGACTACTTCAGGAACGATGTGCCACTTCCGCATTCGCATATTCCAAACAGCCACTGATGCCTGCGCACCCAACGCCCACAATTGTACTTCCTCTTCGTTTCAAAAGTTTCATCTAGTTCAACCGCGACGCCAAATCCTCCAAGAACCGGGGTATTTCTTCGGAAATACTCGGAGCAAACATCGCGGAAGTATTGTTCCCACTGGACGATGCTTTTCTTGCTGACCTCAAGCTCGTACTCCTTACAGGCCACTGAGCCTAGCTGATGTACCCAGAAGTACGACAGCACGAATACCTCTGCCTCGGAGGGGCGATTTCGATCAAAGAATGACCCCTTTTTAACAGGTAAACTAGAGATTGTATCCCGCCGTGTGTCGACCCGGCACGTCCTTTTGTAGCATCTCCATATACCTGCAAGTTGGTATATGTGCATGGAGTCGTTACAATTAGGGCATAGAGGCGTTGCGAGCAATCCCATCCTTCTAAGCCATTCCTGGAAATCGGCTGCATCCATGTTTAGCTTGTCAAAAACGTCCTTCAGCTTGAAGGCGCGCAGTTCTTCCTGGCGGTGATTGTGTAACAGTGCCTGGAGGGCCATGGTGCTTAGGTTGCTATCTCTCGATTAAGCCTTCGCCTGTCGAAGAGTTTCCCGCAAAAATGGTTGCCCGCTGATTTGCGAATTTTCAGGCGATCGCTGCGGGACCGCTTGCATGCTGTGCTCACCGTAGCACCACAGATAATCCCTATGATAACCTATGATAACCCCTAGCCGAAGTTTGGACGAAATCGGTGACCATGACCTTAAACATCGTACCTACCGTAATCTACGAACTTTCAGCGTAAAACGAAAAACGGATGCCAGATTCGTGATCATCACCCCAAATAACCCCCTAGCCGAATTTTGGGTGAAATCGGTGATCATGACCTTGGCAGCCTTAGTCACCTTTACCTAGCGCAACCTATCGTACTTCAGCATAAAACAAAAAACGGATGTCAGGTTCGTGATCAGCATCCCAAATAACCCCTTTAGACGAAGTTTGGGCGAAATCGGTGATCATGGCCTTAATTACCCGTACCTACCGTAACCTACCGTACTCCAGCATAAAACGAAAAGCGGATGTCAGATTTGTGATCAGCACCCCAAATAACTCCCCTAGCCGAAGTTTGGGCGAAATCGGTGATCATGACCTTGGCAGCCCTAGTCACCGGTATATACCGTAAGCTACCGTACTTCAGCGTAAAACGAAAAACGGATGTCAGATTCGAGATCAGCACCCCAAATAAACCCTAGCTGAACTTTTTTTTTCGACCTCTCCTCTACCCGTGGAATTGTGAAAGTACAATAGTGCCGCAATTCCCCTAATGATGAAGGGCTTGGTTCCCGAGGCCAGGACCCAAACCTTGATTTCTAGCGCACGCCAAAACCCACGCCCGTTTCCGATTGCGTCACAAACACCCATGGAAAGAATAAGAACTCTATTTTAATTTAATAAACGATTTAATAAACGATTAAATAATTTTTTAAATAAGCGACGCGTTAGTGTCACAAAGAACGAACAGGCTGGCTCGTCAGACTACGGTATCAGTAGGCGAAGGTCCTGCTCCTAATTCAAGTGCTGGTACACGAGTGGCTCAGACGCACACGCCAGTTCAAAAATCAGAAGCAAGAAGACCTCGTGCTCAAAGGAGAAAACGTTGGACTTGAACCACGACGAATGACCAGACGACTTCACCCTGAGTATTTGTACCCGAGTATACACCGCGCAGTAACAAGAGCCGATATCTACAATTAAGGAAGTTATTCTCCCTATTCCCCCCCCTCGTCTAGAAGTATGCATTGATCTTTTACTACAACGTATTGTGGGAACTTATCCTTCAGATGCCTATGGAAGGTGGGTGAAGCTGTAAGTATCTCCCTGGCTGATGAGAACACTCCAAGTTACTCAACGACTGAACCTCGACTGTTTACTAGGCGGTGACTGATCTAAACACGATTTCACTCCCATCTTTGGATCACCTTACTATTCCGATCATCTTCTATTTACGGAGTCGCTGATCCTCGTACCAAAGGAATAGACTGCCACTTTGAGGTAAACATGCCATTGGCAAAGAGTAACGTCGTCTCCAAGGACTAGGGAAGGCTGAACATGCCACTATGGAAGGATTAAGAGATGTCTACGCTTTAACAGGCTTCACCAGAAAAGGAAGGCTTGTCGGCCCATCATTCTAGAAATTTCTTCAAATGTAAGCTGTGCAACACAGCAGGTTGACAGGTATGCATCCAAAAAGGTGTGAGTAAGCCGTCGAGCGAACCAGCACTTGGAAGTGACTAAAAGCGGTGTCCTCTCCTGACGCACTGGCTCTTCGAAGAACTGCTATCGCTCCAGTGCCTCGACGCCATTCATGGAAGACGACGGCCCGACTATCAAGGAAATGTTTCAACAATGGGGTACAAGTACTACATCGTAGATCTTGACTACCGATCAAGAATAGAAATTCCTGAAACCTATGTAAATTTGGATAATATGTAAGTTCCTCTTCTATGTCATACTGCTGAACGTCCTCTTCTATGTCATACTGCTTAGCAGTTATGAGTCACTAGAGGCTGCAATAACGTTCACAAATCTTGGTTTAATTTCATTTCCACTTAGGGCATCTTATGTAATAAATACATATGCATTCGAGTTTAACGAAATAATGCATGAATTAGGTTGAGGTGAATTTATACGAAACAAAAGTTGGAAGAGGACTGGTGAAGACAAGCAGGAGAAGCAACAGTAGTAGTGTAATCACTATCCGAGATCTGGGTGCCAAGTACTGGTGCAAATCTGAGCCGATTTTGCTGAGAATGGAGTTCGATTCGGCTGGCATAAGTGGGAGGCGAATGCGAAACGGCTCGCGCCCAACATAGAGTGTGTGCCCGCTCTCGACGGCGCTAAATGCACCCTAAATGTGACAAAATTGCCCGTACCTTATAGTTAGCAGACTCCGAATCGCATATGGTAGTCGCAGTCTTTTTGCATCAGGTACGTCACGCCGTCAAATAGGATTATCATGTTAAGGCCGCGCCCTGCTCGCATTCTGTAGCCACCGCGCGACCACTCAGCAGGTGGTACGGTAGCGAATGTTTCACGAGGAGGCCAGACGTCCTTTGCCCGAGGATGGAAGACCCTTCGATTCCGGAAACTCTTTGCGGTTTGCACCTCGATCGCCAACTGTTCACGCACAGAGGTAAGAGGTCATGGGGAAATACCAACTCGGATGTTCCTCAGCCCCATTTGCTTTGCAGGTATGGCCTTGCAGTCGAGCGATGGATAGACTATTGAGAGCGACATCCTTTTGATAGCCCCAGATCCAGGTTAACTATGCAGAAGAGAACTTTAACTCTTATTGGAGTAGCACTGAGGAAAAGAAGACAATTAGCCGCGAGGAGAACAAACGTGATTGTAGCATTAGCGGGTTGGATGTCTACCATAATTGAGCAAAGAATGAAAGTTTATCAGCGAGTGGTACGTGGAGAGGATTCGCGTCGCCCCGCCAAAAACTGACACACCACGAAGGGTCGAAGGCAATTCGCAGACACTGCTGCGTCGCGGCTAATGAGGTGCGGAATGTCGACGTAATGTAATGCGCGTGGAGAATGCGCTTAGTGTTCGTTCGGCCGTTTGCTCGTCGTTTCTGCGGTGCATGACACTCGGAACGACAGCTGTGGTAAGAAACGTCTCCGGAGAGCACTTCACGCCGACATAGAACATGCAGAACATAGAAGTTATTGAGTCGAAAAGTGATACAAAATCAGTTAGCACAAAAGATTACAGCTAACGCTGGCCTTTTCAAGGATTAGCAAAAGCGTGGCCTTTTCAAGGATTAGCAAAAGCGACTTCTTCCTTGGCTTGCATAATGTGGAAAATGCATTTTTCCAAAGCGATTCTGTAGCTCGTTTGCTGAAGAAGAAGAGAAGGAAAAAGCACATTTACGGGCCAAGGCGTGATGCACATCTGCACACAACATTATGATTAGGCTGATTATAAATAAGATCGTTTCATGAGAATCTCTTCATTCTATTGATTTATTTTTTGAGCCTTTAGTATTTGTCTCCAATGAATAACCTGAAATGCAAAATTCTCTTTTTTTACTGATTTCCCTATTCTCTAAGTAGGCTGCTGTCAATATCAGAAAAGGCCTTTTGCCTTAGTAAATTTCCAAACATACAGATGAATGAATTCGGGAGGCAGTGAATCAGTGTTGGAAGTAGCTCGTTTCAAGTTTGAACAACTCGGCTCATAAAGCATTCTTGAAAGACTTTAGAATGCGGTTTTTCATATTGAATGCGGAGAATATGTCCTAGCGACACCACTGAATGATAGATAAATTCAATAAATCGTTTTTATCGATGTCGATGTGATCATTAACAATTTTAGGAACAAGATTTAGATCATAAATCGACATCGAACGCTGGTCCTTGTGCAAGTCCGCCTGGCCTCTCCTTCCTCAGTAGTTAGGCAGATGGTGATGACAAATACGATTTTTTCACTTTTTCATCCTTCAATGGTATCACTAGAGGACATAGCCTCCATGCTCAACCTCAAAAACCACATTCTAAAGTCTTCCAAGAATTCTCTATGACTCGGATTGTTAAGACCTTGAATGGACCACCTTCGACACTAATTCATTGTCTTCCAAAAGACGTTTAACTGCACGTTAGAAGCTTCGCTGAAAAAGGAGGCTTTTCTGATATTCACTGTAGCTGCTTCAAAGTGAATGGCGAATCAGCGAGTGAAAAATCCATGCATTTCTGGAGGTTTAATGAAGCATGTACTAAGGACTCAGAAAAGTGGATCAATGCAGCGAAGAAATGCTCATGAAACGGTCTCATTTATAATGACCACTTGAGTTCGTAACGTTCTGTGCAAATTGTATACTGTATCACATTTTGACTTGAAAACATATGTCCTTTGAACAATAGCGAAGATAGTCGTAGAGCTGTCGTACAAGGATTGATATCGAACCTTCATTCGGCTTACGTTTCGGCGTAATCGCGTTCTTCAGAACTTGGAAAAGACAAGAGGAGTTGCCCACAGACGCCGGCATATGGAGTCAGCTCTTAGTTATGTTTATCCGTTCTTTCTTCCTATTGATTGCGGGGTTCTTGAACGCAATCCACAGCAGCTCCATATGTGCCCCCCTTCCTCCTCTTCTTCTTTTTAAGAAAACGAAATACAAAATCGCTTTGAAAAAAGCAATACTTTATACAAATCGTGAAAGAAGTCGCTCTTGCTAATCTTCAAAGGCTAATCTTAGCTGTAATCTTTGGAGATAAACTGGTTTTGTATCACTTTTTGGCTCAATAAACTGTGTGTTCTGCTTCTGCTGATCCTTGAAGGACCAAATTTCGCTGTGGTATTTTGTGCTGAACTTCTTTGTGTCAGTTTTGGCTCAATAAATGTTCCATATTCTATGTTTTATGACCAGGGTAAACCTCCGTGTAAGGCCCCGTTACTTCGACGCCGCGCGACGCGACGACACGCATTGTGGCCACATTGATTGAGCGACGCGATCGATTAATTTGGTCACTTTACATGACGTCGCATTGCTCGGCGTCGGAAGTATAAACGGGGCCTAAGCCGATCCCTTTGCTGGACTTGTGACAGCGCTCTACTTCTGCGTGTTATTGTGGATGTTATTTAAATAGGTATTTATTTATTTATATACTGCAAAAACTGCACCAAAAATCAACCAAATATGTCAGAATGCTAGCGCAAGTAAAGTGAAAATAATAAGAAGAAGAACAAATAGTAATTACCAGATTAGGCGGAAAATTACACAGGCTCAGCAAAGCAGAGCAAATTGGTATAGCGTATTGTGCCTATATGGCGACTTGTAAAGGATAGCCGGCACCTAACCCGACTGCGCTACCATACATTGATTACCTCCAGTGCTCAAAAAATAGAATTTATTGAAAGTGATGGGAGTGAGACAATGGTTTGTTTATGCTTATTTAAGCCAGCAAAGCCATCTGGAGATGCTTCGCTGTTTTGCTTCTTTTATAGAAGCTTATGCTAGACACCTTCGCCTCCGCCTACGGCAGCTTCACTACGCGAAACCGCCTTCGAAGGCCCCGTTTATATTTCCGACGCCGAGCGACGCGACGGCATGCAAAGTGGCCAAATTGATCGATCTCGTCGCTCAATCAATATGTCCACTATGCGTGGCGTAGCGTCGCTCGGCGTCGAAGTATAAACGGGGTCGAAGGGCTAGTTCGCAGTCTGGCCCTCTGCACGTCGGTTCGCGCGAAAATGTTGTCCGAACGAAAACTACCATCAACTGTCCAATCAATGTCGATCGATGCTGTCGATTTTTCGCCACAGCTGGCTGCTTGAGAAGCTGAGGTAAGAATTTAGCCAACATAAAGCTTACTGGATGGATTGAGAAAAAATAAAGCAGATGAGAGCATGTAAGGTGTACGTATACACAGTTATAAACCCGAATATCAGGACCGGCTTACCGTAACCGACAGTGAGCGTCGCGTAAAAGCGTGGTTGGTGCAAGCTGCGAGGGCTCGGTGAACCTTGCGCCTATCACACATCAATTTTCTCCACAAATCGACCTGCTAGATGGGGTGTAATTAGGAAGTGACCATAGATGTATTGAAGTGAAGCATCACACAACATTTGTCCCATTGACACATTGGCATTTTGGATACAAGCCCATTGCTGCTTTGTGATGTTGTTCTAGTAAAAAGCCCGAAGCTATCACATGAACCATTATCGCTTTAAAGGTTTGGAAATGCGCAATAAAAAAGATTCTCTCGGTGAACTCCAGTTCTTTTCGAATGTTGAGTGGTGTCAGCCCTTCCTATACTAGATGCGTTACAACAAGTACAATAGGAAACTACTATTTAAAGCCCACAATAGCACGTTTGCCGGCCCTGGGATGCTGAAACGTCTTGGAAATGCTGCGGATCCTCCCTGAGCAACGAGGGCAGTTTTCACACGAAGATCCTCCACACTCACGAGTCCTTTTCCTTGCCTAATTTTGCGCTCGAAGAGTTTACACACGAGCAGCATGTTGCACCACACTTTGGAGTCCCTTCCCTTGCCTGATTCTACGCCCGAAGAGCGCAGAACACAGCTGCGGACTCCCTTCGAGCGGTTGTGTACTACAATGGTAGTCGATGGTAACGTGTCTGCGATTTTAGGCGTAAGGTTCATCACGCTCCTGCAGCTTGCACCAACCACACTTTTACGCGTCGTGCACTGCGGTTACGATGAGCCGGTCCTGATATCAGACGTTTATACTCTTGTTGTGTGCATATGTAGGTGATCATTGAGAACGATTATTTCTCTTGGTTAACCGTTCGGAATTGGAACGATTTGTATATCATGACCCTAACATAAGCTTTATGGCTTGCGCGAGATTCACAAGAACAGCTTTTTAACGGAAATCTCACTGGATCTATCCTAGTCCGGCGGGGCCACATATCTAAAAATTATCTAACAAATCGACATGGGACTTATCGAGCGGCTCCTGAAGGACTCGAGAGAAAAAAAGGAAGAAAAAACCAACGAGCGAACAAAAAAATTAAACCGCCGCGGTTCTTACAACCGTCTCGGCGGGTAAAGAGTAAGGCAATGGGGGCCTGCCGCGTACTTACCACCGCCTGACATGTTGTAACCAGGATCTAACACATAGTGAGGAGGGCGCATAAGGACGCATGCCACTTGCTGACCGCCGCCTGACATGTTAACCAGGATCCAACATGGTGAGGAGGGCACACAACTTTGCCGGCTTACAACCGCAACAAATGTAATTTTCGTTTTTTTTTTCTTGGTGAGTTTTTCTTGTTTAGGGTTTTGTGTTGTTCTGTAGGAGTCGCTCGGTAAGTCTCAAGTGAATTTGTTACATATAATACTTTTTAGTTATGTGCCCCCCCCCCCTCGGACTAAGATATATCCGGATTGCACGAGATTCACAACAAAAGCTTTTTAACGGAGGTCTCACTATCAGAGGTCATGCAAAGACATTTCAAGACCGCGAATGGTGTGCAACTCTAAATGCCTCACTTGGTAAGAGATAGACACATTTAAAATTGGTAGTCTTCACAAAAAAAAACCTTCATAAAAAAGAAGAAGCCAAAAACCAAACCAAATTTGTGATGTCAGGGCGCCCAATTTCTAAAAATGAAAGACTTGTGCGAAGAACATTGTAATGCGTAGATAAAGCATAGACAAATTTTTCATTGATTTAGTGAGTATTCTAAAAGGATATTGCGCACATTTGTTATAAATGAAACAGAGAGATTTAGTCTCATTTATTCACAAAGTTCTAGAGAGAAACGTGCTGGTATGACCCAGTTTTCTAGAAGAATTGTTACACAATAGTACACAATAGTTGTGCTCGAGCGACCTATTCGAATAGACATTCGAATGATTTTCATCCGAACTCGAATATTCAAAAAATGTAGAACGTGCCCGAATTCAAACATTCGATGCTTGTGCGCATTCGAAACCATTCGAATATTTGAAAAAAAAATCGAGAGCGCAACTATGCCACATAGCAATAAACGGTTCTATCCTAGTCCGGGGTGCCACATAATTGAAAAGTATGTAAAAAATCGACTTGAGACTTACCGAGCAACTCCTACAGAGCACGATAGAACCTAAAACAAAGAAAAAACGAACGGGTAAATAAAAAAAATCGTCGCGGTTTGACAACCGTATCGGCGGGCAAAGAGCGACGCAATGGAGTCGTGCCGCGTGCTGACCGCCGCTTGACATGTTAGAACCAGGATATAACATGGTGAGGAGGGCGCATAAAGCCACCTAGCGCGTGCTGACCACCACTTGACATGCTATAACCAGGATCTAACATGGTGAGGAGGGCACATAACTTCATCCGCTTACAACCGCGGCAAAAACATTTTTTCTTTCGTTTCCCTTTGCTCGTGAATTTTTCTGATTAAGGTTCTATCGTGCTCTGAAGGAGTCGTTCGGTAAGCCTCAAGTCGATTTTTTACATACGCTTTAGCTATGTGTCCCCCCCCCCACGGACTAGGATAGATCCCAATAAACGAATCCTCGGATGGTACTGAATTCGAGGAAATTTAGCATTATCTGTGCATATCAGTTCAGCAGACACAACCTTCTATCTACACTAAACATAAAAGAAGAAATTCAGACGTGAGTAAACGAGAACACCATCCTCGTGAGGACAGAAGGGTCCAGACTCGACGCCGGCAGCAGAATGTTGCCGATCGATCGATACTGACCGGCGCAGGCGTCTGCTGTATCGATCGCCGCCAAGACGGAGACTGGGAGCCGGTCGGGGAACACGTTGAAAGGGCGTTCTTCGGTGTAGTCCACCAGACTTGCTCTCGACCTATACCTTCTACCGAGCACAACATGGTGCTTTCTCACTGCTAAATAATCCCCTTGAATGGATGAGCCGTTAATCTTTTGGATCCTCTCTCCATTCTCTCCAGTCGTGCATTCTTTTCCTCTTTCAGTCTCTTTGTGGTCTCAGTTTCTTTGCTTTTCGTTTTTTTGTGGGATATGAAATGGGTACATGAACGCGTAATAAACATAGTTCAGTTGCACATGTGGTGTACACAGGGAGCGACTCGGGCCCAGATAATTCAGATTCGTCATTTTTTAAACCCCGGATAGATGGGTTATGCACGCACAGTACATATTTCTAAACAGCCTGAACCTGATGATTTCGGTAAGGGCGATTTTCACCGGAAGGCAATGTCGTACATATATAGAACTAGACCAATCTTATTCGAAAATCTATAGTCCTATCCGAATCGAATATCCGATATTCCACGTGAAAGAAAATCAGATTCCTGAGTAATCTGAAATTTCGTTCTGTTAAAAATTTCGGATCTATCCTAGTTCGGGGGTCACATAACTAAAAAGTAGGCAACAAAGTAAATTGAGACTTACCCAGCGACTAGTAGAGAACGAGTTGGATCCTAAAAGATGCCAAAAACGAGCGAACAAACAAAAAAAAAGAAAAATCGCCGCGGTTCACAACCGTCTCGGCGGGCAAAGAGCGACGGAATGGAGACATGCCGCGTGCTGACCGCCGGCTGACATGTTATAACAAGTATCAAACATGGTGAGGAGGGTGCATAAAGCCGCATGGCGCGTGCTGACCGCCGCCTGACATGTTATAACACGGATCCAACATGGTGAGGAGGGCACACAACTTTGCCTGCCTACAACCGCAACAAATGCATTTTTTTTCGTTTTTTTCTTTGTAACTTTTCTTGTTTAGGTCCCATGTTGTTCTTTGGAGGCCGCTCGGTAAGTCTCAAGTGGAATTGTTACGTATAATACTTTTTAGTTACGTGGCCCCCCGGACTAGGATAGATCCAAAATTCTCTCATCTGCATCACTCTGTGATCCGGACTTTTCAGAAATAACATTGTCGTCATGATACGCTGAAGAATAGACGGATTCGAATTATCCGAATCGGCGTCGGGTCCAATGAATAACATGCAGCAAGTGATAGCCAACGTTTACATCAGCCTATCATCAGCTCATGCCGATGCCTTTGTTGTACGCAAAACACTGTGCACCAGACGGCTGGAAAGATAGGAACAGCATGTGCCCTCAAGTGTCACTTTGCACTCTGTCGGAAATCATTTAGATGACTTGCAATACTTCAGAACTGGAATGCGTAGCACATGAAGAAGTCGAAGAAGAAGGCCATTGCTACTTGATATTTTCTGGTCTCTCGTCCGACAACTAAAAACTATTCATTTCCTAAGGGATTCTCATTTGCAAGGATAATCGATGGCTCCACCTATACGTGAGGTAGTCGTCGTCCGTTAGAACCGCTTGCAGAAGGGCTGAAAGTATTGTTAGACTTCCATGTGACCATCGTCCACAACAGAATAGTCGCATTAGCCCATTAAACTACCTCTAGAGTCGGCACCTTTGATTCTACAACTGCACTCGCCACACTGAGATGTCTATCGAGATTAGCTAAACTGTCAACTTGAAGAAAGTTGGGTAAGTGCGGGTAGCCATGTATAATATGAAAGTATAGGCCTGGAGTAAGTGGTGTTTAGACGGGAAATGCCGGCGAAGAATGCGACAATAGCAGGCTGATTCCTAGTTCTTTCAGCAAGTACATACATCAATCGGCAGGTGACAGTTCCTTGATTAAAGTGTTGTGACAACCGAAGGAAACGTCCTGTAAACACATTTTGCGTAGAGCGAAACAATTTCACAAGGCAATCCTCAGAATTCGTTCTCTATCGTCTTTTAAGTGACACTTACAACATCCGATTACTTGAGTGCGCATTGATACGGTCAGTTTCACCTTGGTACGTGTTCTTCCAGGCAGATTTGGAATTCTAATCACCATAAGGAGCTTCTAAGCATGGAAGTAGAGGTCGTCAAGTGAAAAGGGAAAGCAATCTTTGACTAGTAGTCTACCATCAGTTTGATATGACAGACACCTTTGGAATGACTTCCATTAAACGGCACTGTAGCGTGCTCGAACGAATATATTGGAATAAATTATTCGAACAGTTATTCGAATAGTCGAGTATTCGATATTTCTAGATTTTTGAAAATTCGTTCGAATTCCAACATCGAAAGGGAGCCATATTTGAATATTATTCGAAAATCAAATAATTTCATTCGAATATCGGATAAGCTTCTAATATTCAAGCGCAGAGCCTGATTCGAACTAATTATTCGACTATTCGAATATGCGAATAAACGAAAAATGGGGTTTATTCCATTTTCGATCACTAAAAAATTTAAAGAGCGAGTACTTTCGCTCGTTGGTTCGCTCGAAAATTTTCGGCTTTGAATTTATTCGTTCATTCATTCGCTAGACAAAATTTCTCAGATGCACAACTACATATAAAGAGCACCTGACGACCTCGAGCACATCGTATAGTTACAATATTTATTTCACGTGTCAGCAGGAAAACCATAATTCATTCGGACAAGTATTCATGCAATTCAAACCGAAATTTTTTTTAAAAAAATTGGGATCTTACAAGTTAAACTGATCGCAATCTAAGAAAGCCAGATCCCAATCTAGATGAAAACGTTTTGAGAATTTATTAGTCGTTTACAGTGGGTTTTCTCACTCACACAACAGAACCATTCATTCAAGTATTCACACAAATCGAGCAGAGCAGTTTCCAAATCAAAATTGATCTTTCAAGTTATACTGGACGCAGTTTAAGAAATTCAAAATAAAGAATCGGCGTTTCTTCGCACATTTTAACTTGAGCAGTGCCGCATTTACCTAAGAAAACGCTGCATTTAATTAACATATACTTACTGCCTGAATGAGCTTTTCGCAGCTTCTTTTAGATGAAATACAAATGTATGGCTAGATATTTGGGATGAATACATAAGAATTGCCGAAAAATAACTACACTTCATCGGACCTCTGGCACCAACTGTTGCCTGACGCAGGATTCGTTTGATAACATAATGCTGTTACCATCCTTACACGATTTGGACTGCTCCAGCAGTCCAAATCGTGTAAGGATGGTAACAGCATTATGTTGTTCTTCGGAGCAGTATGGACTTGAGGAGCTTAGGCGGACACTCTTATGGATAGTCAGCTCCCCTAAGCATTCTCGAAGCAGTGGCCTCTCTCTGAGGTGTCGTACGCATGTTCGGCAAATGTGCGCATTCTACGCGGTGTTCGCCTGAATCAGTACACGGAATGTTGATCTGGACAGTGTAATGCGCATCGTGACGAAGTTGAGTGTGATTCTCTGTTCTAATCGTAAGTCAAATTAGCACGGTCTATATGTGGATGCTCTATAAGAAAATTATTTTTCGTTCTTCCTCTGCTTTCCGGAACGTAATAAATACTGTCGCAGACCAGCTACACAAGCTCTTGCAGTGCTGAGTTAAGCATAAGTCTATTGGCTGCTCAAGACGAACGTCATATACACGAGAAGACAATAACGGAACACAAATAGACACCAAGCAAAAACAAAAATTAATACACTAAGGCTTCAAGAAGAAGGCCGCGGCTTTACGATTGAAGCATCCCAGGCTGCCAGGGGAAGTGTGTTCTTAGTAAGCTTCAGACACATAGTGCGCCAGCAATATTTAGAAGAAACTTAGACACAGGTGAGGTATTGGCTCTATCAAGGCGATTTTGTTCTGTCCACCACGAGTGATAGACGAAACAACCCCAAAAGCCGGAAGAAACCGTCAACTCTGATAAGGAGTTTCCGCGTAAATTATTCTGAACCCTCTCTAAAGGAAAAGAACAGTAGTCTCCGCCTCTACGATTAGCCTGATAAAAGTATTACAAGCCAAGATTAGTACATTTTTATTACTTGTTGTCAAACCCACCTTTAGTGAACACTACAAGGAAATGTCACGAGGAGCTCAGGAATGCTCTACGCCGTTACACAACAGCGCCGGTGGTGTATTGGCGAAGATCACTCTCCCTCGGTCAGTAGGAGTAGGTTCGGGATCCGTCTAGCGCTAGAGCTTTGATCGCAATAAAAACATCATTGAACCAGGATGTCCAATAATTCTTGTCCGAAAATTTCACCATTTTCAATTTTCTTCAACTTTATTGAAAAACAAGTCTAATCAACAATATAATCACCACAGTTATCCACAACAGTGGCCCATCGATTGGGTGGGTCGCCGATGCCCTTCGCCCAGAACTCCGGGGGCTGCGACTCGAAGAAGTCCGCGATGTCGGATTTGAGGTTGTCGTAGTTGGTGAATTTTCTTCCGGCCAAATGGTGCTTCAGCGGGCTGAACAAGTGGGAGTCGGAGGGACGAGGTCCGGGGAATACGGCGGATGGGCAACCGTCTCCCAGCCGAACGTTAGAAATCGTTGAAGAAACGCTCCGCAAAGATCAAATAGTATAAAATGTTTTCTTTTTTTGGCAAGAGGAAAAAGCTTCCCAATGATCAATGATTTTTTTCTGAAATACGCAAAAGCTTACGACACCTGGGATTCCCAAGCCGTCTCCGATCCAAGTACTAACCAGGCCCAACGTTGCTTAACTTGCCAGATCGGACGGGATGGCGTGCTTTCAACGTGGTATGGCCGTAAGCGAACGTGTGTGCTGCGCTAGTCGCAGACATGGCGAGTGGTGAACAGGTGATACTTGCCTTGCACGTCGTCGCCAACTTCTGCTGGGTCTTCTTCGCCACGTGGGCGCGCGCGTCGTCGTGCAGCAGGTGGACCGATGCCCGTCGGGGACGCTTTTCTCGGATGGCGGCGGCTGGTTTCTCGAGCTGATCGGTGTAGATGGAGACGGTGACCGTCCTGCCTTGAGGGAGCAGCTCGAAGCACAGCATGCCCTTGGCGTCCCACCAGCAGCAGAGCATGATCTTCAGCGGGTGTTCCCTGTCCTCGAGGCTCGTGTCGCCGCTCTCGAAACGATTGAACCAGCGCCTGACTGTGCGTTGGGACACTGCATCCTCCTTGCACGCTCTGCAGATGTTGGCGACCGCGGTGCCAGTGTCGTTGCCCAGCAGCCACTCGTAGTACACGAACGTACGAATTCGACCTTGGTCCATTTTAGCTTGTACTTGTAGCTAGACGCGGCGACTGCGCCTGATATACCCCTAGCGTGGAACTCTGGAGAACCTTCTAGAAGGTTTTTACACTTAGCTGATATTAAACACTTCTAAGGAAAATTATAGAATTTTGAAAATTTTCGGACAGGAATTATTGGACAGCCTGGTAACAGCTTACATCCTCAATACCAGCCGCTTGAGGCTTAAAGAAGCTGACTTGAATCATTTCTATCAATACATTTAGCTTTACTGGTTTCATGCTGATATCAACGGTCCTCTCATACCGACATACGGGTGGGTGCTGATGGGTCACACGAGGTGTGGATTTTCATTCGATCAAACAGCGCTGTTCGAGTCCCGTCTGGAGCTAGAGCTTTGACCGCAACAAAAACGTCGTAACAATCTAGAACGTGTGTGTTATCGCGTTTCGTGACATTTCCTTATGGTTTCATTTAAGGTTTAATTATCATGGTACGAGAAGCCTAAGTGTCGCACTTCACGCAATCCGACCATAAAATTACCCTCAGTGTCGTAATCCAATTTTTGGATGAAGCCATTCGTAAGTGAGCCTTTTTTGGGGAGACAAGCTTTAACTTCGACTCTATCGACGATTCCACCATTTTATTACCAGGGGGACGAGCGTTCTACCCCTGGCCCGCCCACCCCCAACCCCCTGGGCTCGCTCAAGATTCCAGTGGCTGACTTACTAGATAGTGGAGACGTAGACATTTACAACGCCCCTGTTTAAAGGGCGGGGGAAGAAGGCCACTCCACCTGATTAACTTCATCCTTTAAAAAGTGCCCATCCTGAGGACATGTCACTTCACGAGTTTAGAGCTAGGTTCTAGAGTTGCCAAGAATAGCTTAGCGGGTGTATAGTTGTCGAACCAAGAAAGGGAAAGCACTTTTTCACGTATTTAGTTTCTGAGCCTGGCGAAGATTTTCTAAGGAGGCGGTTGTGGTCAGTACATAGTAGGAATTGCCAAGGGAACTCCAACATACACCAGAGTTGATAGAAGCTACTACTTCCATAGCCTATATTCGTTTCTTTCCTGACATCAATGCAGCACTGTGAACCATTTTAGCATTTTCATAGCTGCTGGAGCGCGGTGCAAAACGCCATGTGACCTCTAACGACAGCTCAATTCGCCATAGATGAGGATCTAGAATCAGCCATAAGATTTGTGCAGGATGATTAAAAGACTCGACCAATAAATTCGCTGATTATTTTGACAGTTTCATACAATTTTTGACAGTAGTTTGGTTTTTGCACCGAGTTTGTTGCATATTCAACCGGTGGAAATCTATGGTTGGCCGGCCGAAGCCTTACATCTATAAGGTGGTGAAACGTTTCTTTTGCCTTCCAAACCTCTAAGTTACCTTAGTCAAAGAAATCAGCCTGCGGTCAATTAAACCGTTGAATAAAATTTTACAGATTGCTGCAAAAGGAAGTGTCGTGTAGGTAGCTTTTGTAGCGTGTAGGTACTATAGGATCGAGTTTCATCGGCATCATTTATTGGGCTTAACCGAACAATCAAGTACTATCGTGCAGGAATAACGTATTTTAGGTTATTTCTCTTAACCAGAAAGCTCCCAACAATTGAACAAATGGAAGTTAGCGGATCCTTTGAAAATTCTAGAAGTGAAACCGTACCAGACCAGACGATAAAAAATGTATGTAATCCGACAGGAAATATCGTCAAGCTGATGTGGTGTCGGTCATAGATAACGGACTCAAGATTGAGCAGAGTTCTTTTCATGTTAGGCCAGTTACGGTTTGTTAGTTATGAAATTATAATAAAAAACATTTTTACTTGTGTAGAAGAAAGGGTCCACCGCACTGAGTCGATTATATGTCACTAAACAAATTTTTCAACAGTCGCTGAGATTTTCCATCACATCGAATTGATAAATCGATCTCGGTCTCGAATATGAAATTTATTTTCCTAAGCTGTTAACCTGAGGAAAGATATTGAAGAGCGGCGAAATGGCGTTTTTTTGCCCATTCCCGCCGGGAGCGAAAGATGCATAATGTACATAGACACCAGGTATTCAAGATTGTATGGCACTTTCAAAATCTATCATTCAAATCCTTAGACCAAAAGAGCTCAGGAAAGATAACGAAAGATAAGATAACGAGCTCAGGAAAGATAATGCATGTGTAAGATCGAACACGCTTGAAGCAGTCAAGACGAACGACGATGATCAGCTCGCTACCGTTAACCAAAAGGAGACGAATCGATCCCGTCCTTGTAATTCTAAATCTCCTTACCAGGTGTTTAGCATCTTTTTCTACGAGCTCACTGACCAAACAGAAGCGGATGTGGTACTTATCAAGCAGAGCCACCACGGGCCCTCTGCTTCATAAGTACCGCGAATGTTGTTGTGTTCAGTGCAAAAGTGCAGAATGATAGTATAAGCTGCTAACTTCTACACTTTTATAGAACGAATTTTTGTTCCAGACGAAGGGTACAAACATGAAATTAGTGCTCTGAACTGCTAATCGTGTTTTTCGGTAGTGGCACTATTATTATCAAAGTTGAGGTAGCAAATGCAAATGATTCCTCATTAGAGTTTTGCAGAATCCGAACATTCATGGTCTTAAATACAAATGGATGTAAGCGGGCAAGCTGGATGCATTTCTACAGCAAATGTACACTATTGAAGCAGACAAAACGAAAACTGCGACATAAAGAGGCACGGCGATAATATGAACTAAATCATATTTAGGGATTCTATGTACCTGATTCTAGTTAAGAACAACTTTTCTAACAAAGGAATGATGCGCGGCAGTGGCAACTCGTTAAGCTAAAGCTTGGTATAGAAGTTTTCAGCCGTTCGTCTAACTGATGGTGAGAACAATACGAGCTAGACCAGTTTCCCCTCAGGGCACAAATCACAGTTATCTGCGTGCTCGAGGTCAGTGCAGATCGTGAGATGCTGAGATGTGTCAGTGGTGGTGCACAAAGGGAAGACTTTTCTTGAAGATGGAGCTACTAGATTGACATCCACTCCACTTTCTAGAAGAGCGGGAGGAACGGTTTCGCTTCCTTACTCCTGACAACGCCTCTAAGCTAAATCAGAAAGGTCAGTTCACTGGATAGAAAGAACACGTTTCAGTTGATGATCCCTTCCTTCAGCTACCCGCAAGTGGGTGTCGAGATACGTTCTTTGACCGAGGCTGGAAAACCGTTCTCTTCATTACCACTGGTTTCATCGGACAAGTCTGAGAAAGAGGAAGAAGAACGTTGTGATGTCTGCGTGATGGTAATCCGATGCCAACGGAATGACGCATGTCGTCGGCCTCCGCCATCGGGAAACTAGAAAGACACCTGCGTCAGCAAATCCGTGTCACACCCATGTTGCAAGCTCGTGGACGACGAGAAGCTCCATGAAGCCACGGATTCGACATTTAGATTACCCAGGGTAAGCTGCCTTCACGGTTACCTCTACCCAGCGCAATGAAGCATCATTTAACACCTCATCTACATTTTCCCGGGCAAAGCGCTGGGAGAGACCAATACGAGAATAGAGTCTACAGCGTCACTTGCCCTATAGGAGGACTATAGGATTCCGTGCTTCACTGGCAGTTGGGAATTAGATCGCATCATCAGTCTATTAGTAAGCATCGAAATCTGTTAAGCATCTGTTGCGTTGAATTTTTTGTAGTATCCATGCAGATTGATCGCATACCTTCTTCATCGGAAGTTCTGCGAAAGACCTTCGAGGAAATCTTACCAAGTCGAAGAAGGTGTCTTAATGTCGCCTACGAATTATACTACAAATATTCACAACTATTATTACTGTGTTTTCCGCGGCTTCCTTATGAGGTGCTAAACCAAACGCAATGTTCCTATTGCCAGATAAATGACGAACTGCTTCCTCATAATTATCTAAATTTAGAATTCGAAAGTGGCAGGTCCCACTTTGTGTCCAACCTAATAGGAAAACTGCTTGTTGCAGTATAGCCCAAAGCTAGTCGCAAAACTGCTTGTCGCAGTATAGCCCAAAGAGTGCTCATGAACGGGCTTCCAGCCCTAGACAGTTCCCTATCTTGAGCAGGCTAGTTCTCGATAATTTTACGATGCACTTTTAGCCCTGACATTTGACCATTATATGGAAAGGGATTTTGGACGACGATCGAAGCAACCGCCTACGTAATATGTACGACTGCAGGGCGAATAGAACATTCTTCTGAATCAGACAAAGATCGAATCCAGCTTATAAAAAAACCTCCTATTCGACAAATTTCTATGAAAATAGCTTAGTCAGTCACCGGGCGACGGCCTCCGGAATGAAGGCCACGTGAATAGGTGGCGAATTCGATGAAATAGCTTCAGTAGCACGAGACGCAATGACCCTTCAGTTCAACCAACTCTAATCCGTTGCTGCTATTTACATTGCTGCGTAATTAGATTAACGCCGAGAAGGAATGCGTCGTCGTCGCCGCCGGTCGGTCGGCCAGCGACGGTGTGTCGAGACACGGCGACGACTTTCTCGGCGCCGTGTGGCGCCAGAGTTGTCGATTCGATTGCGCGGCGTCCATCTCCCTGCATTCCCGGTAGCAGAAGCACTCTTCTCCCATACTACAAGCCATCACTACCATCATCACCACGCTGCTGCAGCCGTCGTCTAACACAACTCAGTTTGCAGCCGTCGTCTAGCACAACTCAGTTAGAATCACCAACATTTATTTCCTCGTTCGATAAATATACACGAACAACACACGCACAGTGACATTGCCGAGGGGATACACATGTACATGTGAACGAGAAGACACGAGAAGAAGTACACCAGAGAAATGGTCTTCGAGATCCGGACACTTGGTTAAAGCTGACTGTGTTGATGCTAACAATAAATAACAACTGGCTGCACTGAAGGCCTACGCGGTGCGGGAGTCGGCGGGCAAGGCGGCACAGCAAGTGAACGAGTCGAACCGTAGCTTCGGCGAATAAAGCAAGCAGGGCGAGAAGCGAGTCTGCACCGTTGGTGGCAAGTGGCACGATGTCGAGGCATGCACTCACGACGGCGGTGACAGCAATAGAGGGCGGCGGTGACTACAGAGGGAATGAAGTTCGGCGAAGGTGTCAGGCAGGCAACGAGACCGTCCAGGCATGGCAATCGGTCGTGACCGGTGTGGAGACGGTGCTGCGGGATGCAGACGGTGCCGGCTGCAGCAGCAGCAGCTAGTACAGGTCCGCGCAGTCCTCTATCGAGTAGCGCCAAGGAGGAAGACATGTAGCCATTGAGTGAGGCGACGAGAATCGTGGACCAGGGTGTGGTCGCGCCGCTGCGACCGCCTTTTATACTAAGGCGCGGTCGGGGTGGGCGTCGCTGTTGTGGGTGTGGCGGCTGCGCCCGATTGGTGCGCGCCTACGGTAGCTGACCGCAGGTAATTCGAGACTGCGTGTGGATTTACGTCAGAGGTCATAAAGAAGCGCCGTCTGCAGAGCAGCAGGCCACCACCCGGACCGGAGGTGAGATGCGACTCCCGTCAGACCCATCGCTGGATCCTAGTAAAGCGCCCACTTAAGATCTACTTGGAGCGGTTCTTCCATCAAATTGAAGGCGAGTTCAAAGTGTTAGTCGTCTTCGCTTTCCGGAGTCCTCGCTCCACTCCAGCACCATTAGGCTGACCGAACACGACGACGACCGCGCCCTCCCCACAGCCGGCAGCCACACCCAAACACACATCTCCCCTCCACTGTGTCCACGAACTATTGCACGAATCTCTGATTCGCATTAGAGTTAGCGGCCGAATACGGTCAAAGTGCGACCGCCTTTTTGTCCGCTACGTCACAATTCGCTAGAAAAGCTGCAACATTTCAGGCATTCCTTGCAGCTTCAAGTGGTGACTCAGCACCCATGGAAGAGTTGTCGGTTTTGGGTTTTTCCGCTCTTGTAAAACCAGAACGAATTGACAGCGATCGCCAAAGTTGTGGGGCTAAAAGATTCCCCTCACTAATCCCAAATGTACTCTAGGAATTTCGTCTGTTACCGCTACGCAATAGAAAAGTTCTCACGGAACGATCGCTCTGTTTACGATAAAAATGCCGTGCGGTTTTGCCTATTCTAAATATATTAATACAAGTGCTGCGACACACCTAGCGTTGGGTCTCGAACTTGCATGTTTTGAGGAATGATTGCTCTTGTAAAGTTGTCCTGCGCAGTTTGTCCTTCACATGCTAGATAAGCGTGATGTTCAGAACAAATTTTACGAGATAAACAAAGGTAAGATTCACTGAAAGATTTCGGTGAATCATATTTTTGGTGTCGTCTTTGGTCTTAATGGAGGCCTAAATTTGAGAGTAACCTTGAACCCGAAGCGCGGTTTATGTAGTCGAATATGAAAATATTAGGTCCGTACCCAGCCTGTTCAGGCGACCAGTCAGTCACCCGATGTTTAGCTGGTCGTTCTATTGCGAGTGGATGGTGGCGTCTGTCTTCTTCGCTTCCTGGCCTGAACTTCGGAGCGAGCCATTCCTTTAAAATGTTTGCCATCAACCCAATTCATTAGTTCCATGCCACGTTGCTACTAATAAAAAAATTCCCATAGGCTTCAATTTGTTCACTCAAAATTACTCTTCAGAAGTTTTCCATGGAGTATCTAGTATCCCAATGTGTCCTCGAGAACGCAATGAAAGCGTTGATCGCTTTCATTGCGTTCTCGAGTACATATTGGGCGGTGTTAACATGATTGTGAACCTGCCAGTATTCCTCGAATTCGGGAAAAACCCTATCTATTTAGTGATAGCCGGCCATGATAAAACTCAAAAGGACAAGCGGCTCGCACACAACGCAGCTTCTAAATAATGCCTAGTCGTAAGTTACGGAGAATCTCAATTTTATAGTGGTAAATAGAAGAGATATTGCTCTTCATCGCAGCCGTGGCTGAGGCAGTCGCTCACGCTCGCTCAGATACACTCACTCAGGTAGGGTTCCTTTATGGATTCTTCTAGTTGCCCGTGGCTACTTTGGTATCACCACTGGTCTGGAGAGATAGCCCCATATGTTCGTGGTGTCTGCAGTATGTAACGATGAAGCAGGCTGTGAGGGGAATCATCCAGTTTCCTGGGCATCGCTTTTCTCTGCCGCTGCTGGACGTCTAAATAGGGTAAGTTCGCCAAGCAGCGGAAGATTTTGCTGGACGCGACCACCAGTGCAGAGATATCTGGATTTACAAGGGCCGAATTCTGGGCAGACACCCAAGAAATGCACCCAAGAAGCGTTCCCTTCATTACTCACCAAGACGATCCGTCCGGCTCACTAATTATTCTCCTAAAGCAAGCCAATCTCAGCAACTGCACAGAATTCAGAAAGGTTCACCACCTATGAGATTTCAACAAGTAGCCCTCCTTCACACCTGTGGTTAATCAACTGGGGTCACATTATGCCCCGAATTCGCTCCATTCCACCTCTACTGCACACACTTTCCTCCTTAGGTCGATCCTGTTTGTTTCTTCTTTCCACTACGAATCTGCCAGCTAGACTTTCCTATGAAGACGTGAAGCTGTTTGTCTTGAACCCAGCAGTTTTTATGGTTTGGCTTAGCGACGAATGGCTCGATTATACATATTACTGCAAACCTAACATAGGCGAACTGCTTGCGTTTTTCCACTTCCGCTGTAACTTTGCACTATTACTGACTTTTGAAAGTGCGTCAATAAGATCGGTAACTCGACACCTCCTCGTTCTGTCTTCTGGCGAGTAAAAATAGCCGAGCGGATGTCAGCGGAGGGTGGGGCTGCTCTGACAGTTCACTAACGAGTGCACCTCTAATCCAGAAGGCATAATCCGATCGGAGCGAGAAGGCCGTCCAAATGGAGTGGGCATCAGTGGACTGCCAGACATGATATTTCCCTGAGATGCTAGCGACTTTCAAGAAATATGTGACGATTAGGGGTCATTGGGAGTCTAGTGTTCTACCCCCCCCCCTCAACCCCTGGGCTTGCTCGGAAGTCCAGTGGCTGCCTTACGAGATCGTGGAGACGCAGACATTTGTCACGCCTCTGTTTAAAGGGCCGGGGGTAGAACGCCACTCCGCTGGGGTCATTGGTGTGCGCGCGACGCGCGACGCGATGCAACGATAAAGGCCCTCCCAGACTTATGCGGCGTTGCCGCTGCCGTATCCTTCATCATAGGGCAGGGACGCAGAGCACGCCGCCAGCGGCGTCCCTGCCCTATCCTTAACCACAGCGGCGAGCGGTGTTGCCGCAGAAGTCTGTGGGGGCCCTAAGCTCTCATATCGATCCCGCGGCGCGATGAGTCGATATGAGAACTTTTCATGACATCGCGTCGCACATCGCTTGCACATTAAACGATCCCTTACGCTAAATACATACAACCGCATCTGTCACTGAGTGGATTGGTTTCTGTTCCGCAGTTCACTATCGCGTCAGATCTTAACCGACTGCTGCTCTGCTCTTGCACTATGCAAACGTACCGCTTCTCCATAGAACATTCATTATTATTTCTTTATTTATGGATGAATACTAACGGACGCGGGATCATGTTCTAAAACAACCACCTACAGATAGAACTTCTAGCTGAATGTAAACATCCAGCGCACTGAACTAGTATTTAAAAAACAATGCCACTGAAGCTATTGAATGAACACTTTAAAGGACTTAACTGCATAATCGAGCAAAAACAAAACAGCAATTAAACGACAAGGATGAACAGCGGACGCGAAGTTTTTAGAAGAGAAGGCTATTCCGAATTCTTCTTCAGCGTCGAGGAAACTAGGTTTTTCGGAGGATTTTAATTAAAGAGACAGTCCGTATGTCTATAATAATAATGTGGTTTAGCAGAGGAACAGCTCTTCGGCAAAAGAACATTGACCTGATACCAGATTAAGCTAGTGAACTCTTATGCTTTAAAGATCATCCTGTAGTACGTGAAGGCAAAGATTTAAAGAAGATGGAGGAGTTGATATTCATTCGTCCAGTGAATCTTTTGAACGCCATTACTAGAACCCTCTGTCTTCTGCTTCTATTCCGCTCCTTCACTGGCATAACATTATCGCTTTCTTCAAAGTCAGAGAAGTTGAGCTGGAGAGTTTCAAATCAGAGGAGAGATTTGTGGCCTTATATGGCGTGTGTAGCGCAGTCTGGAGGCGCCAGCTGTCGCGTGCAGCTCGCATCGATTCGTGGTCTGGGTGCCGTCCAGGCCAATCTTCCGATTTCTCCGAATCGGCGAATGGTGATGCACTGCACTTGTATGGGAAGGATAATTGTTCATCGGCTGGTCACTGTAAGTCAGTGTGCATACATATTGAAGGTCGCTCTAATATGTATCGAGGCAGCGCGAGGAGCGTCACATATAATGTCTTGCTTAGTGTGCACGCGACACGATGCATGCCTAGTGGTCAAATTGATATAACGCGATTGATCGATTTGGTCACTACATACACATGGCATCGCGTCGCGCGTCACGCGCACACGAAAGGTCTGATGGCCCGTTTATACTTCGACGTCGAGCGACGCGATGCCACATATAGTGGCCACGTTGATCGAGCAACGCGATCGATCAATTTAGCCTTTATACATGGCATCGCGTCGCGCAGCGATGCAGGTCTGTTTATACTTCGCGACGGCGACGGGAGCGACAGGAGACGGGGACGGGTGGAACGACGGATGGAGTGTGAGGTGTGATTAATTACGCCGCTTACGTCCGTCGCTCCAGTCGCTCTCGTCGCCTGTTCATCCTTTCCGAGCGCTTTCATCGCTCTCGTCGCTTGTGTCGCTGCCGTCGCTGAAGCATGAACAGGCCTTAAGGATTGATTATTTGCATGCTTTAGTTTTATCTCAACAGTTTCTGAATTGTGGGCTGCACGTATTTTGTTCACCCTAGTGTCTACGATATATAGAAAGGCGCAAAGGACTGCACTCAGTCCACGCGCCCAGCTTCAAAAGTGCGCGCTAATAACGAATGAGTAGATATCCTAATTTCAGATCAATGATCCTCCTTATTAACAGTGAGATAAAAACACCTTCGCAGCCCTAAACGGAGCTATTGCAAACCTGACGAGCGGTGCGGTCTCCAGTAGAATTCTATCCTACGAATGGTGATGACATAAGCCACAAGTTGTCTGGATACAATGCTGTCCGGTCCTGTTCCATAGTCTGTGAGAGAGCTGCCTGTTCACACTGTTACAATTTTGCTCCGTCCTTTTTATCCTTATTTTACACGGTGTTCTTCACGCTCAGAGCACCGTGCAGAATGTCGCTGGGAGTGGAAAATAGCGTTGCACCTTATCTGCAACACTATCAGAGGGTGACCAGCACTTCACCAGCGGAGCAGCAATCGATAACTGGCTGGGAGCTCTGATTTCAACCACCATTCATCAAACACTTTCAATCTCGTTCTTGAGCAGTTGTTAAAAAATGCACTCAATAGTCAACACTTCAGCATCTTCTCTGGGTCCTATGAGTGCAAGTCATGGCGAAGATCCGACATCTGGAGAAAGAGTTTACCTTCATATCTACGACTACGAGACAAAGGTTTCCACTGTTAAAATAGCTGTAAAGCAACAGAAATATACCATATTAAGCCTGCAAACCAGCCTTGCAGTTAAGGAGTTCTCCGGCCTGACCACATATCATGGACTTGTTCGCATTTACAACTCGAACACCTGGCCATCTCGGATCTTCTGGTGTGTGGTGGTGCTGTCGTGTCTATCGTTGTTCATGGTTCACGTAAGTGCTCCCTATATTTCAACTTGACCGGCTTATAATTCGACTATAAATAAGACGCTGATTTGTAAATTTGGTGGAACCGTTTTCTTGGGGTTGATACGTATGTTCTCGGACATCTAAACCCCAAAATATTTTATTTCAGCAAATAACAGGAGCGGCTCACGTAAGATGCTGTGCGTAGCAAAAGTATAGGAGCACCCTCCCATGCGCATATCAAAGGGCACAACAGAAACAGTTACTAGCTATCTACATATTTAGCAGAAATTGTTAGCGTCATTCACCATTCTTCACCATTCTACTTGAAAATTTTCGAAGAATTAGAACTCGAGGCCTGCATCCAGCTTTAACAGGTATCATTAGTATAGACGCACCTTCAAGTAGGTTTAGATGAATGATTTTTTATTCGTAGATTAAATATCGCTTGTTTGCCAGTATTTTCATACAGACAGTAGCTATATATCTATATACATATGACAATATCTAAATATAAATGTATATATGAAGTTGACATGATGTTGAGGCAGAAAAGATTTTTTCATAATTTGTATGTAAACACGCACGCACGTCATTCTTTAGCAAGGAACGTTGATAAACAGGTTCCCTTCACGAAACCTTGTACCATTAAAGCGGCCTTTTCCAGAGCGGTTATCTTCTGTTCGGCTACCACTCAAAGCCGACACTGTTTCAAGTGAACACCATTGTCTCACCAGATGGCATCCACTTTCCCGATATTACGATATGCAGCAGGCATTCCTTGCCGACGCCGCAACTGACAGGTGGTGTTTTTTTCTCGAGGTCTATAATTTTCCTACCCTAATTGCCTTCGATCTAATTTCAAATCCTCACAGCAGGCAGCAAGCCTTCAGTGCTAAGCAGATGACAAAATTTTCTGTCAAGATATTGAGAAGCCCACATAGCAGAAAATAAATTTCCGTCGCTGGACGGACGGAGAGACAGACAGATCGGCTCAGCTGTGTGGGGATAGGGTATCGCGCTAATTACAAATGTATGTAAAGGTCGCACCTGGTTACACAAGGTTTGCTAGTATTCCTTTTGTTACTGGATTTTGAAAAAAAACCTCCCATAGTTCCGTTTCGAGCTTCAGCATAAACACAGTTTAAGTGACTTCCTGCGTTTTGGAATTACTCTTTATACCGTTTTAATGCCTACAATGACGTTATTCAGGGTATAACATGAGCAACAGAGTTCTGGCCTATGTGTTGGCTTCATTCGAGGATCATGCCTTGTTCCCTAACGTCGTCGAGGAACACATGGAATTTGAGAGGTTTAGGAATGTTCATCGAGAACGAACTGCCTCTGAATTCTCTATTTCGGACTTCCTTCGAAATGTGAGGTGAGGAAACACAAGGCACACATTTGATAACTACAATATAACCATGGCTAGAAATTTTACGCTGGTCCAAGACTACCGCGCAGTATGTGCTGTGTTTGAAGTTTAGTTAATTTTTTCATTAAATTACTTGATAGAAATTTACTTCTCTATTAAGTTTAACTCACTGCTAAAACGCCACCGAAAATTCTTACTCCTTAAGGCCTAAATGCGAGGACATGGTTATAGGATGTTCATTTGCTGGTTTAAACATCGAAAACTGTTGCGAGAACAGTGAAGCCGTGGTAACAGATTTGGGTTACTGTATAAGGTGAGTGTTTCACAAAAATAAGGCTTGCTAGCATAATACAGTACCGCTCACCGCTGGTGTCGCACTTGACGTAAGCGGCGCTCACGAGCGTAGCAGCGTCGAATCGCGCGCCGCAATGCATGGCATCGCGTCGCTGGCGTTGAAGTATAAACGGGGTCTTGGAAGCAGAAGGTTTAGAAAGCTGAACACGAGGTCGACTTATAAAAAAGCAAAACATGACTTCGTCGAGCTGAGTTCGGAGGACTAAATATATTTTACCCTACTCCTCCTCCAACCCCCATCACCCCCTAAATCTGGTGTTCTTATAGGAGACTGCAGCTTTGGTTAAGAGCTATCCTCCAGATTTGTCTTATCTGAAAGAAGAGCAATTACTTGGAGTCACCGTTTAGCAATCTTTTCAAAGATGTAGAAGGTAATTAGCAGCTTTCGAGGATTTGCTTTAGTGACCCACATATCACAGTTGACCGCCATTTCCCATCCTCGCTTGTACATAAACATTGGATCGGACGCGGATTCGGATACTTCGGATCCGTCATTTTTATCAAATTCCGGTTAAAGGAGATTTTTGAAAAGCACATATCTTAGGGCTATTGAGATAGGGGTGATTTTCGCGAGATCGGATTTTCAGGTAATTCAGGTAACTGATTCTGATCAGATTTCTAATCAGAATTCAAGGTCCTATTCGTGAGCTTATATCCGATTTTAATATACGATATGAGATCCGGAGATAAATCTGCTATTTACCTGTCATCCGAAAATCCTTCTTGTTAAAGCTACTCTTATCTGCATTATCCCAAAATCCTGGGCTTTTCAAAAGAGCCATTATTCGCATAATGTTTTAGCCAAATATGAAAAAAGGATTCGGTGTCGGATAAAATGTCTACTTGCTTAAGATAATTATGCCCACAGGGCGATAGCTAATTACCCGAATGCTCCATCCAAGAATTCTGTGAAAGTTAGAGTTTTATCGTTTTTTAAAGATTCCAGTTCAGTTCGTCACTGGGACTATATCGATTGCAAACGCTGTCAAATTTATGTGAGTCGAATACATCGATTGTGATGAGACGCGAGTTCTTACAAGGGCAGGGTCTGAAGCGTATCTGAACGGGGAGAGGAGTCATATGGGAAGAACTCCCACCCCTCAATTAGTATGAAAATGTGTTTCTTTTTTGCCAAGTCGTTAAACTAAAGGAGTTAAGGAGGCAAAAAAGGAGACAAAAAAGTCCTTGGAGTGACAATGGAATCGGCGCCCCACGAGCCCGCGATGCCTCTGCACGCAAGCGACTCGGAGCGCAGTGGATAGTGACGTTAATTTATGCGAGGGAGGTCGGTGATTCGAAACTTGCGCTGATCGATTTTTGCATTTCAATTGATTGGTTGAGATTTGAAGGATTCTGACGGCTACGACATTTTCAAATTTTCCAGCTGAATGCTGTGGTAATCAACATATGATGTATAAATGTTCGACACCAGTGTTACACAGTTACAAAATGCATGAAGCAGTACTGATACGGGCTACAGGAAGAGCTACAGGCTTCTCACAGTTTGTTTCCTCATCGTGCTCGGATTTTCAAACAGATCAGGATGTGACGTCAGAGGTTGATAAAATGTGAAACAAGGTCTGTGGATGCCGCGAATTGACCTAATGGCCATCGATACACCTTCCTCTCTCATACTCTCCTTCCACTCTCAGGCATCGCGTGCGTACAAGACCCCCGAACTCGTGAGGTGCCGATTCTGTTGTAACTTCAAGGGCCCCTACTCCTTGGGTTTTATGACTTGGCAAAAAAAGAAACACATTTTTATGCTAATTGAGGGGCGGGGATTCTTCCTATGTGACGCGCTCTCCGTGTCCTTCAAACCCTTCCCTTGTTAGGCTTTAGTCTTGTTTCCAAGTTTCGAACTTCACCTCTTTCAGCTGCAGAGGTTTTTAAGAATTTTTGCAAGCCGTAGCTGGTTTTTGAACCAAGTCTGAAGGCTGAGCTTTTCTGGATATACAATTCCCTCCCGTTATAACCCCTCCGGATAAAACGCGGATCTCGATATAACGCAGACTTTCTCTGGCCCTGGCCAGCTTACCTTTGCGTCAATACAAATCAACTCCGCTTAGGACTTGTCCGATATAACGCTATTCCCGTTATAGCGCCGATCTGAAGAAAACTCTCCGTAAAAATGGCTCCCGTTATAACGCAACCACATCTCAGTTCCGGTCCCACACAGAAAAAAAATTAAGACCAGCAAGATGCGGACCGCGTCTGTAATCAGACCTACCCTTCGATCGCTTCGTTCATAGTCACTACCAGCACAAGGGTGTATTAGATGCACATCAATGTATTCCTCACATGCGTGGTCACCAAAAGTGTTCATAGTCAGTAATATGTCGAGCACAGTGGAAGGCTCGTGGTGGTCGTTAGAAGCTTCTAAACATTGGGAGATTTTCTCTATCGGGAACGAGAGAGGATGTGGAAACAAACTCTGACTATTCCAAACCTTGGCCTGAATCCAAGGCTGAAGCTGCTGGTATGGATGTACATACTGCTCCAGGTTGTTTTGTTGCAACAAGAACTTTTGCATAATGTGGGACTCGTGCCTGCATCCTCTGCTTTTTGGCCAGGATTACAGCTTCAGCGCTGTTTGATCGCACTCAACATTCCGAAATCGTAAGATAGTGCTGATATTCCATGTGCCTCGGATGTGGTGCGATTTAGCAGCGCTGATAGCGTAGTGGGCTAGAATCTTTCCCGCAGAGTGGGGTTGCTGGTTCGATTCCCGCCTGGCGTGATAGTTTTGATCGCAGCAAAAGACCTTGCAACATTGGGTTGCACAATTGTGCTGTTGATCACGTCTAACTACTCTTGGTACTCCGTTATTCCTCACACTCGTTTTGCGTAGTTTTGCATATAACAGATTTTATCTCTAGTGGTAAGAACAGGGCTTCATTAATAATTTAAATTTGTTCTTTGCCTTCACACTCGTTTCATGTCTGCATATTTCATCACTATAGCCATATTTAGTCATTATATGTGATTTTAGATAAATCTGTGCGTAAAATGGTCTAAAAATTTCAACTCCGGTTAGGACACGACTCCCGTTATAACGCGGATTTCCTCCGGTCCCTTCAAACGCGTTATAAGAGGGGACTGTATAGGTAGCATCATTGGCTGACCTTAGTGCAGTTGTGGTGGTAAACAGTAGTTTTGAGTGGGAGACCTTAATATACACTACTTTCGACATACAATCCCTTCGGCTACGCTCCAGCACTGCAACTCGTTCGACTCATCGAAATTTGACAGCGTTTACAATCGAAATGATCTCAGTGGCGTATTCGAATTTTATAAGGAGAAAGAGAAAAATCTGAACTTCCACGGAGTTCATGGGTGGTACATGCGGACAATTAGTAATTGCATTGGAGGCATAATTATTTCAAGCGAGGATGGGAGATGGACTGTAGTATCCAGCCCATGGAAGTAATTATTTGAAAGCTGATAATTACTTTCTACATCTTTGTACGAACGAACAGTGACTTGAAAAACGTTGTCTTCTTTCGAAATAGACCAATTTGAAAGATAGGAGGATTGTGGGCTTTAACCAACACCGCAGTCAGCGGCGCTCCAAGCAGTCCAGATTTGAGGGACGGCAAAATATCTTAAGTCTTAAGAACTCAGCTAGAGAGGCGATTCCAACATCGTGTTCAGCGTACAACACTTTCCGTTCCAGTGTATTCCAGCTCGCAAGCGTCGCTGACGCCAAATTCGGCATTAGTTATGAGCGGTATCAAAGCTACATAAGCACAGATTCATCCACGAAACACCTTATCCATTATTCAAGCCTGGCTTTTCGCTTAATTATATAGTGAGCATTGCAGATTTCCAAATGTCAAGAATAAGTATAAACAAGTGTTCAGTGGAACGGACTATGGATGGCAGTATATCTTAGCTGCCAGCAGAGGATTACCGTCAGGTTTTTGCCACGAAAATGATTTCTTCCGTACTCGTTTGCGGGACCGATGTCGCTTTAGATTTGTCATGGTCTTCTGAAAATGGTTTCTACATTGCGATACATGAGTCCAGCAAGGAGACCTCATTGAGATCACATGCAGTGTCTGTCTCTCCAGGAGTCTCTCTTTATGCCGGAATTTCCGTGAAAAACGTAAAGACGCACCTCTTAACTTCTCAGCGAAGTTCGTAGTAATACGACGTCACTTCAGATTACCCTTCTAAAGAGAACTGACTGGGGGATGTGCCAAGATGACTGGAATCCCATTGTTCATGGTCCGGTTTTGACAGATTTGCAGGTAATCATCTACTTCTCTGATGGTGAGTCATCGTCTTTTTCAGTTGAAGCAGCTATAACACGGTAGCACTGAAAGGTACCGTTCATGCTTCGACGCCCAGCGAATCAATACCGTGTATAGTGGACAGACGGATTCAGCGACGCGATCAATCGCGAAATTTCGTCACTATGCATGCTATGTATTGCGTCGCTCAGTGTTTGAAGAGTTCTAGTCGCGAACGTGGGCAGCACTAAGAGGTGGGAACGCGTCATCCAATCAGGCCGGATCCAAAATGCGCGTACGATCTGTACCCTGGTTGGCTGGCGCGTGTGATTGATCGGTGCACACACTGGTTATGAATGGCTGGCGCGTTCCTCCCTCCCACTGCTGCGCACATTTGCGACATGTACCGTTGAAAGTAGAGCGGGCTATAGGGACTGCCATTCTCCTTTAAGAGCAGTGCATCCAGAGTCCATAGAGGGTTTTGCACTGAGTAGCGAAGTTACATTAAGTGATTGACTTATTCCTCTAAAAGTTCAAAAGTTCCGTCCAACAAAGCTCAAACATGCGCATCAAAAAGCTGCAAAAAAGCTACGGAAAAGTTACGCGCTTATACAATGAATTCCTATTTCCGGACATTTTGAGACGGCGATTTCCAAGTCAAGTGCGTGGTAACGTAGTCGGAGGAGGCGCTGCCTTAAATTGAGGATCTTGGCTCGAGTGTCTCGCTCAGGCTAACCAAGTCTTCCATTCCTTCGGAGTCGCTGCATTGGTGCCAAATTTGTATTTGGGAAAGATGCAACACTGTCTTGTCCATCGGCTGGCCATCGCAATTCATTGTTTGGGTCCAATAGACACTCAAGCTATCTCCACGATGTCCTGCAGAAATAGAATGCGTGGCGCATCCCGCAAAAGGATTGACTAACGCCGACCTTTTCCTCTTATTTCCAAGTAAGGTTTCAGTACACATCTCTGCACTGCGAATGGAACTGCCTTGCGCGTGAATGGCTCCACAACTGTGATTGTTTGCCGGTGAAGTTTCTGGGTCTGAATATTCTCACCAATGCATCAATTTGCACACCGCTTAACATCCACAACTGCAGTGATTTTGTATATGGCGAGTAGACTTTTATTTCTTATTGCTACTTACTGCTTTACACCAATGTAGTTACATACTACTGCTATCATTACCTTACCTTTACCTTACTGATACTACTTTCTCTAAAAAACACCGAAAAATGAACAAATTATGAAAACTTGCGATACCTCACACAGCTCTTCCACTCTAGAGAACGCGAGCAAATGCGACTGTGATGTTGAGTGTCAACAGATTGACTACGAAACACAGACCAGTTACTCTGATGTGGCCGCCAACTTCATTCAACGAAGAGTGTCCCTCGCACAGAGCTACACTGGGTGAGTGGCAAGCGAATGAAAGAAAACATACACCATTTTTACGTCAAATTGGACACTCTCCTAAACCAGTTTAACACCTGTGAAATCAAGCTGAACATCTTCCAAATCATAGCGATCTCTTTTCACATTAAACTAGAGACTCTTCAAAGAGTTGGAAAAATTTTTAGTTCAAGAAAAATAGTTCTTATCGAAGTATTAATTTACCTGCCCAATATGTGACTACGGTATTTGAAAATTTATATATTTCTTTTTTTTTTGAAGAGCATATTTACTTAAAGGTGCTATAAACAGCAGAAAAGCGGCCATTTTTGATGCCAAAATAAGAGATTGCCCCACGCCCTCGTCTAACAAAGGAGGTCAATGAGCGTCCCGTGGCGATTTCAAAAGTGACCTATTGTGGGTTGTAGGAGACTGTATGAGAAGCACTGTGGTGGTTTTCAAATTTCCTGCGGACATCTGGGAAGGTCAGAAATTGCAAGAAAGATCAAACGCTTGTCAATCACTTTCACAAAGCGAGAGCACAGGGTTTTAATTGTATCATATGGGCTAAAATAGCTATAATGGCAGTATGGCACAATATCTTCCTCCAGATGCGCGAACCAACATGTACAACTTTATGTCCAGACTGAAAACAGTGTTCGAGTGCTGTTGGTACTCGTTGTACGCATTACAAACGCTGTTGCTTTGTGTGCTTATTTTAGTTTGTCAATAGTATCGTTTTTTTGGTTGAAATAGTTATAATGGCAGTATGGCACAATATCGTGCTCAAGATACACTTTACATCGGCAAAATAAGCAAGGAGCATGCCCAGCAATGCAGTATCCCGACCCCCGGATCCGAACCCCTGACCCCTCTCTTGCAATTCCGCCCACGTAGCCACTCGGCCATCCAATCGTTGCGGCACTGCTCGTGAGCGGCGCACCTCAATGTTACTCTTCAGTTGCTGCACTGCTAACAGGCAAATTGTGAAATCGCTGTAATTCCGCTACGGTTCCGACCCAAACCTTTTGCAGGACAGATTATGACTACGACATGGCAATTCTAGACGTCAGTTTCGCTTTATCAGCCGCACTGAAATGATACGGTTTTTTGCAAATTTTGACCTACCCAGATGTCCTCAGGAAATTTGAAAACAACCTCAGTGCTTCTCATACAGTTCCCTACAACCCACAATAGGTCACTTTTGAAATCGCCACGGGGCGCTCATTAACCTCCCTTGTAAGACCTAGGATCCGAATCATGCATATCCGGATGTCGGGCCGGATTTATCCAGTTTCGGATTATCCAAAATCCGGCTCGGCCGAGAATGGCGTTATATGTACCATCGGAAGATCCGGGTCTTCAAAATTACCCTCATCTGAATCATCCGAAGAACCGGTGTTTTGAATAATGCAATGATTCCGATAAAATCGGATAAAAGAACGTTAGCTCGCTCTTCTGCGCAACTATGCGCCATCGATAATCTGACATTTTCGGGGTAGATTTTGCAATCATTTGGCGACAATTCTACTGATGTGCTGCACTTCGTTGGTAAAACGACAAGGGAAGGATATCAGGTGAATCATCCTCACTTGAATCATCCAAAGATCCGGGGTACTCAAAATCCAACGATTCGGACAAAAAGCTGACGGACTGACGGATTTCAGGCTCTGACGAAGGCGAGGTCGCCGAGACGAAAAACGAGTCGAATAAATGTGAAAACAACTTTGGCTACCAGCTCAGTAAGACAACATTGATTCGGATAAGTATCGGATAAAAACTCCACTCGCTAAGTTCCGGTTGAATTCCAAGCCATCGCAAGTTAAGTTTTCCAGCTTGCACCGCATATGAGTTGGTTCCAATCCTTTTAGAAATGCTAAGGGAGCCTACCTGCTGGCCGGGCCTTGTGAGGCCTTGTAAAACTCATGCTAACTAGCCTCGCCAGGAGAATTGATGTCCTATATTTCTCTCGATTTTATCCTGCCTCCTTTGTGCTATTCCAAAACGCTTCTACATGTACGTCGTTATGAATACAATCAGCCTTCAACAAAACTTTGAAAATAGCGCTGTACTTTAAATGCATCTGGTGCATATAGGTTTTTAAAGTGCGGCGCATTAAAGGCGAAGACACTATCTGACACACACTTCCTCTACTCTGTTTAATTGAAAACAATTAATGTGATTGGAGCGTGAAGACATGTTCCAACACTCTGAAATATACACAATTCATTTGATCCGTGTTTCACGTTGTTCGTCACAGTGATAGGGACCAAGGTCGAAGGACGTCTTGGACACTGCGGCATATGCCAGTCGGCTGTGTTTAAGCATAGCCATGGGCGATTGTCAATGACTTCATAATAACTTTCTTCACGAGATGACCCAAGTTAGTGATATGTAAGTAGTCAACGTGTCAGAGTACGGATGAGGATCATGCGCCGAGTGCCGTGATTCGGAAGACTGCCACAGGCGTCGTCCAACGAGCATTGGGATTCAGAAGACCTGGCACATGCGTCTTGATTAAGTGTGACTTCCAATTGGGAATCGCACGACACTATATAATAAGTGGGAGCGTCTGTGTGCACTGATTTAAAGTGAGAATGCTTGATCTGTGTGTTTGTTCATCGTAGGTCACGTTTTACGATTTACGGCCGAAATTGCAGTAAACCGTAGTTACGGGCGTAGGTTGCGTAAGGGTCTTTTGCAGTGCAAATTTCCAAATCGTGTAGTAATTCTTTCAAAAACATATAACAGCATGTATTATATAAGTGTTTGTCTAGCATTTATCATCTTCATTCGACGGTTGATAGCTCAAGAGGAGGTTTGCACGGTATTGGTTCACCTGTGTTAGGAAGCAGATGAACATCCACCTATGTACTTCAGAATCTCTCCAGCGCGATCATGCGGAATTATACCTCGTGCCACTTCGACAAAATATTCCTAATTTTGTGGATTACCACATGTGGTATGTAGCGGTGTTACAAAATGACACCTAACCCATTCCTGCAAGTTTTGAAGAGTTTCTTACAACTGATGTACTCTTTTAATCCGCCCCATACTGAAGAAATTGTCAGCCTCTGTTACTACTGCATAATCCGATGTTATTCGAATCGGATATCCGACATCCGATCCGAAGAAAAGTCGTTTATCTGAATCATCCAAAAATCCGAGAATTCTTTTAAATTTACCCTTATCATCCGAAGATCCGGGGTTTGAAAAGCTGGCCTGTCCGAATCCGGAAAAGCGGCATCGAATCCAATGTCTAGTGGCGAATTGCATTCGAATGATAGCTAAATTTCTGTTTCAGTGGCGACCCATACCTGTAATTATAAAACAAAAACAATTGTAAGCAACACATATCCTCTCTTTGATGCTTCATGTAAGCAACTTTTACAATACAATACAATATTTATTGAGCCAAAAGTATTACAAAATCCGTTTATCACAAAAGAACACAGCAAAAATTGGCTCTCAAAAGACCTGCAAAAGTGGAGGAAAATTATTGTTTCGAAAGTGATGTGAAAACAGTTGAGCACTAAAAAATTGCAAGGAAGGTTGCTTTTTGGAGATCTGCGAAAAATGGTTTCTTCGATGAATTGAATCGAGACGCGAAAAGTGCTTTTATTCAAGCTGTTCACTCACTGAAAAAGGTACTTGTACTCTATCAAAATATTGAGTTTTTTGAGTGTCTTATTGAATTTGGTAGTGGCAACTATTTTTTACAAGTATTGATATCCAATAGCCGAAACGTGCACAATAGTTTATCAAAAAAAGTTGAGCGCAGTCTCATGTAAGTAAAAAGTTATTTTTAAGGGAAATCTTCATTCTACCGGGATTTGCTATCTGAGATTTAGGGAAAAGAAACATCAGAAAAATCCGCTTTGTTTGAGGTGTGCTTCAAGTTTGTGATTGAAGTTAGCTGGGGTTGACGAAGAAACTATTGCGTTAGGCAAGCTATTCCATGTTCTTACAGCTCGTACTAGAAAAGATCCAAAGAACTGTTGGGAGCGAACTAGACCTATGAATATGCGAAACGGATGACCTCTAGTTCTATCAGTAAAATCTAAGAAATTAAATATTTCTCTTTTATCAATATCTAAACAGCCGGAGAAAACCTTGAATACGAGATTTTGATCATACAAAATTCTTCGTAGCTTAAGTGAGTTTTTACCAAGCGTTGCAAGTCTTTCTTTATAGCTTACATGATACAAACCGTTTCTTGAGAAAATTGCGTTCGTGAATCTTTTCTGCACTTTTTCGATTTTTTCTTTGTGGACGATCTTAACAGATGACCACAGTGGTGTACAGTATTCCAAAAGCGGCCTTACATACGTGGAAAAAAGTTTGAATAGGGTAGACATACTGTGAGTTTGAAATGCTCGCAAAATGAAGTTGGATCTTCTGTATGCCGTTGTTATTGTTTCATCAATATAGTCTTCGAAACACAGCGAATCGGAGTATTTGATGCCCAGGTCTCTCACAAATTTTGTGTTCCTCAAAGTTCCTCAAAATTTTGTGTTCCTCAAAATTTTACACTATTAATCAAATAAAAATCGCGATGTGCTTTCCTTTGCGCTTGGTGTGATCTCGTATTTTGACGCAATAAATGATTGCTGCCCTGTTGCGCTTTGAAAGAAAATTTATATTATTATTTATTATTTTTCCTAATAAGTAAAGGTTTTATACAATTATCAACTCTTTCGGGAACCAAAAAATCCAAAGAAAGTTGCCAAATTTTCGTTGAACAAAAATTTATTTTAACTATATTAGAGAGTCCTTATTAGAAGCTGTAAAAAACTAACAAAATTTCGTTTCGGAAGACTGGACGTTCACTTTGGTTTCAGTTTAGAAGCGTCCAATTTGACGTGAAAATGGTGTATTAGTGTACTAGGGCTCAATTTTAGATAAAAAATACAGTTTTACGCATTTTAATATTTTGGTAGCAAGGAGGCAGACTACGCCTTCTAGGAAATTCTACCAATGAATCCATACCGAATATGGCAGGTTAAGGAGTTCCAGCTATTTGCAGCTTCTGGAAGTCATCTGCTCCATTACCTTTCAGCTCGGAGACTGAATTCTCACTTCCCCTCATGAACGTTGCTGTTGAATCTTCGCATTGTGCATTTCTTGGGTATCGAAAGAAGCAGAAAATCTGAGAGCAGAAAATCACGCTTTTCTTCAGCGAGAACATCTCCGTGGTGAATGTGTTCATGCGAAGTGTTGCATACGAGCGTCACGAACAGCAGAAACAACTGCAGACGGCCGACCTGCTGTCAAACATTGCTGGCAGCATGGGGCTGTTCCTCGGAATGAGCACGGTGGGTGACATCAGCTTGTGGCTCGTTTATACATAATACTTCCGACGAATACAGGTTTAGGTTACCCTTCTCGAAATATTCATCTACCTCTTCAAATCCGTATGGGGCACCGTGAATAACGAGCGTCAAAGACAATTCATGGATGCGATGATGGAGGAAGAAAACGAACGACGACAGAGCCTAGTCATTCTAGAAGAGCCCCTGCGAAAGGTGATTCTTTTCGTTACACAAAAAACCATACTAATCAAGTCAAAGAGCGAGTGTACGCCTCGCACCCTGATTGGCTGACTCGCCTTTGGTCAGTGTCCTAATTAATTGTGAATCGCTGTCGTGTTCCCACTCCCAATGCTGCCCATATTCACGAATGGGATCCTACCAAGCGAAGGGATATGTGAAGCGAAGTAGAGCAAGGTATTGGCTATTACGTGCATTCCGAAATGATTCGTGGTTTGGATTCCGCACAGAACAACCAGAGCTGGATGCTTCCAGGGCGGTGACTTGCGACTAAACTAGCTTGGGAAGGGCAAAGCAATAACTTGACCTTGGCCTCAAGTATAATAGCCGCCGCAGTTCAGTGCAGAGACCAAGCAATCATTGAAATAATCTTCGCTACAGCACGAAGAATGCGGGGCATATCCACAGAAGAAATTGGTTGAGGCCGGTTTTTTTTCATTGACGTTAACTAGGTACATTTGAACCCATGACACAGACTCTGAAAATTTTGCCTCATCCACTTCAATCCTTCAAGTGCACTGATTTTTACCTAATTCCAATGAAAAAATATCAAAAACGAACTGAATAAGAGAAGTTTCGCAAACGGTTATTGCTTATAGAATCATGCTGCTGAGTAAAACAACGGAAACCTGTCAAAAATCTTCCGCACTACTGGCCTAATATTAAGACAAATATTATGTCACTGAAGGGGTTTTTATACTCTCACCGTGGCCCGGCGCGATTAGTCGAATACCGTACCCTAAGATTCCGTAAAATGCGGGGTGGCGCGAAAAATCAATGTCTGTGCCAGCCAGCATTTTCTACCGTGGTAGCCCGGGCGGCTACGCAAGTATAAACTAAGCCTAAAAGCGACAACTTTTAGGCTTCTCCTCACGATATCGAACCAGAGGACATCTCTTCACACACACCACGACGCTCACCTAGAATCTCCATCATACCACAGCACACGCATAAAGGTCGACTAGAAAGTTCGGCTGTAAGTGTGAAGCGTATTACTTTATTCATTATGTATTACTTCATTCATGATTGTGCAACGAAATGTTCTGACGTTATTTCGTTGCAGATACCTTTCCGAGAACTACCAGTTGACGGTTATACGCCCATTCCTCATCGAAGTGTTCTTTCCTTGAGGTAACTATGTATATAATTCTTAAAAGATCTGATCACGAGCGATTGTTTATATCATTCCAGTCCTAACAATTGTTTTGCTTCACTCCATCGTCAGCATTCTACAGAGTGTCTCAAAAAAATATACACACTAATGCTTGCGAAAATGCAGCGCACCCCCAAAAATGCAGGTACTGTTTTAGAGGTTCTGCTAACATTGACGTTGGTGAGGCTTCTAAAGCTGTTTGAAACTCATATGAAAGCACAGGGTACCGATATATCAGTGGTGTGTAAATAGTCAAGTTTGCGTCATGCCTCCGCCAAAAACCTTTCATCTCAGACTCGATTAATTGTGCTTGAGTTGAATGCTTGTTACAATTTTGATACTGGCCACATTAACCTGTGCTGTGCTTCTTTTAACGTTTAAAACTCGCCAATCACGTGACATGCGAGTTTGCTGATTGCGCAGTTTAAATGTGAGGAGGAACTCCATTTGCCAAGGCGGATTCTGTGGAGTGATGAAGCAACATTTAAGCTGAAGAAGAAAGTTAGTCGGCATAATTGCAACTACTGGAACGTTTAAAAAAACTAAAACGTTAAAAGAAGCACGACACAGGTTAATATGGCCGAGTAGCAACAAGACTGCAACAAGCATTCATTCCATGCACAATCAATCGAGTCCGAAATGCAAGATTTCAGTGGGGGAATGGCGCAATCTTGACTATTTGCACGTCGCAGAAATTTCGTTAGGATAAAGGATAAAGTATAAAGGACGGCGTTACTCAATCCCTTCTGGGATGCGCCAGCGCATTCTACTTCTACGGGATGTCGTGGAGGCGACATGAAGGCGTATTTGGCCATACAATGACTTGCGGTGGCCAGCCGATGAACAAGTCAGCGCTTTATCCTTCCCAGACACTTCTGGTACCAATTCACCGACCCCGGAGGAATGGAAGGCTTGGTTGGCCTGGGCGAGGAATCCGAATCAGGAACCTGGTATCGGGTGCACGCGACAGTCGCGCCTCCTCCGACTGCGCCACACGCGCCCAGAAATTTCGTTACCGTATGCTTTTATATGAGTCCCAAACGTCTTCAAAAGCTGCAGTAACAGCAATGTTAGAAACTTTTAAACACTACCCGCATTTGCTTGGGTACCCTGCATATTTCTAAGCCGTAGTGTGTTTCTAAGTTTTGAACCTTTCAAGAAGCACAAATTAATCGATATGGCCACTTTGTGAAGAAATTATAACAAGTATTCAACCGAAACACAGTCAGTCGAGTGTAAAATACTAAATATCAGACGATGGCGCAGCATGGCGCATCTCATATATCAGAATGTTTGTATTTTTTAAGCTTTCATATGAGCTTTTAACTTTTTCAGCACCTTCACTGTTAGCAAAGTTATCACCTTTCAAACAGTGTATACATTTTTTTGAGACACCCTGTATTTCAATCAAGTATTAAATGTAGCGTCTGCTATGACTAGCGAATAATGGAAAATTACAAAACTAATTTTTCTTAGTTGTGATCCCACGCTTCTTATTTATATTTCAAGCTAGCCTTTATGAGAAAGCTATATTTACCAACTTATTTATACAATTTTCACGTCGAATTGAACACCTTTCAGATGAAATTGGATACACTTCCTTTGAAATTCAGCTGAACACCTTCCTAATGATAGCGAGCTTCTTCTATATTACACTAAGATTCTCCAAAAAGTTAAAATAATTTTTTGTTCAAAGAAAATTTTAGCAGAACTTTCTTCGAAGTTTTAATTCATCTGCCCTATAAATGAACACATTGTTTGAAATTTTATAAAAATTTGATTTTTCGAGGAACAATAATGGTCTAAAGCTTGTTTTAAAGGGCAGGAAGGCAACCATTCTTTAGCGCCAAAAAAGAGACTGCGCCATGCCCTCTTCCAATACGTCGGGATTGCTATTCGATTGATAGCAGAATTTCTGTTTGCATGGTGTGACATGGTTAACGATAAAGCAAAAATTACTGTGAAGGGCATATCCTCACTTTAATGGTTCGTATAAGTGGTATTTACCTTATAAATCAAATAAAAGTTGCGGCCAACTTTTTGAGTGTATGACGCGATCTGATATTTTGATGCGCAATACGCTTGCTTCTCTGCTGTGCTTTAAGAACAAAATTTAAATCATTTTTTTTTCTGAAAATACAAATTTTATCAATTTGTTTTATTAATTTTAATTATTACGTATATTAGAGCAGGTAAACTAATAAAGCTACTCCAATTTTTCCTTGATCAAAAAATTATTCTCACCATCTTATTGAGTCCGTAGTATAAACTGCCTAAAGATCATTACTTCTTGAAATAGTTCGCTTTGATTTCAAAAGTCTTAGGGCTATCTTTTAAGAGGGTCCAATTCGACGTGAAAATTGTATATTTCATGAGGCTCGTAGTTGTTTAGCTTGAAACTCATGTACTTCAAGGAGGATATCATTGGTAGGAGATGAAGTGGGACGACGCAGTTCAGCGATCGAGGCGTCAACGAGCGGTCTTCTCCCGAATTTTCATTCACAAAGGTAGAGTTGGTCTCAACGATGAAAAACTCCGGAATGCGACAAAGGCACTCTCGTTGACGCAACTCAGGAAGTCTATTGCTGTTGGTACATTCGGAAGACGAGAATCTGCCATGGAAAGTGCAGGAGAGATTCTTCCAGTGCGTCGAGAAATCACTACTCTCGCCCAGCGCTCCCATAGAAGGTTAGAAACCAGGCGCCTATTGTAGCAAACGCTTTACTCATCACTAGAGCTCAGCTGTTGTCATGTCTATCTAGACGAATATTGAACATCGGCTTTCAGATCCTCATTCGCCAGTTCTACGCCACGGCTGAGTGTTCAGCCGAACGACGACGCTATCCACCTGATGGTGAACCGAAGAAGATCTTCTGTCCATCCGAAACATTTTCTGATATGAGAAGAAGCAGCACTGTTTCGTCCAACAGGGAAACCATCTGGTGGAGACTGTCTCGAGCTCCCCATATACGGCGGCAGAGGACCCCACCCTGCCACCGTTTATAGTATAGTTGTGCCTTCCCAAAAATTTCGAATAACTGAGTATATTCGACTAGCGACGATTTTTGATCATTACAATTCGAATACATTCGAAAATCGCGTTTTTTTCGGACGTTCGAATACAAATATTCGATTTCGAATAGAATTATGTTCGAATATTCATTCGGACACAACTACAGTTTATAGTAAAAGAGAACTGGAGAACTGTAAGGCCTAAAAACCGACATTTCCTTATTGAGTGTCGTAGCTTCGGCCGCTTTATGAATGACGGAGAGATTAGTATGGCTCAGTGTTGCATGTGTGGCGCTCGTTTGAGTTTACTTTTTTTTTTTACAAAATCTGTGCAGATAAAACCATCATCCTACGCTGTGCTCCGTGAGTCTTTCGCGACTATGTCGAACAATGCTCTACGCCGCTGATTTAACTTCAAGCGGTAACAGACGAAAATATAACAGTGCTTCAGCACATTTGCTTAAGCCAGGAGCGGCTGGTAGAGAGGCTATATGTTGTTACAGGATGTTTTGTTGCGATCAAAACTCCTGCGCCAGGCGGTGCTCGAACCCGCATCTTCTGCCTTCCGTGCAGCGATATTCGCCTTACACGTGTAAGGCGAAAATGTAACAATTCTTCCCCGAGCAATTCTTCTCTGTTCCTATACTGTATACTTTCCAATTAATAGGTGGCATAGTTTCTTGGATCTGTTGTGTCCATGAAGAAATTTACCACCAACGACTACGGGTGGGCAAATAAGCAAACAACAACAACGCATTGACGAGAAAGTGATAATGTTCTAGCAGCCTCCGTCCTTGAGATCGTTCCTTCTGCTATTGCAGCTGATGGCCTGGATCGATACGTTTGCCCACTTTTGGTATGCCACCTCATGATAATTTCGATGACGGGCTAGTTTTCAGAAAGTAGCCGTGCCCTCGATCAACAACAAGAAATTCTACACTTTGCCAGTTCGAAAAATTGCTTAGCCTACGGCCTTCGCTCGTGCAGTGCATGCGAATGGATTGGCGCCGAGCGATCACCCAGAAAAATCGATACGGAGGACTTTCCCGATCGATCAGTGGCACACGCCGTAAACTATGAACAGGTCCATTAGGGCGACATACCACTACTTACTTCGCGATAAGAGCGACAAAAGCGACAAGCGCGACAAGAGCGACTGGAGCGACTGGGGCGACGGATGTAGTGTGGTGTACGTAAATAATTACGCATTTCACACTATATTTGTCGCGGACGGAGTGTGGAGTACGCAGTTATTCACGTACACCACACTATGTCCGTCGCCCAAGTCGCTCTTGTCGCTCTCGTCGCTTTTGTCGCTCTTGTCGCTCTTGTCGCGAAGTATGAACAGGCCGTTCTCGTGCAGCTGAAAGAGAACATTTGCCCGCAGCGAGGCCATCAAATACTCAAATGGGGAATGTGAATTTGTTTTTGAACACACCTAAGTGATCAATTATGCGTTAATTCTTGGTTAATAGTGCAGGTTTCAACTACATCAAAGCTAGCCAAAGAATCGCCATCCTGTCGCCTGAGCCGCCTGCACTTCCGTTGATCGTTGAATGACTGGAGCAGGCGCTGACGACGCCTCCATTCAACCCTGTCGCGTGTCATAGTGGCCCTGTGAATTCCCTTCGTTCGAGGATCACCAAGAGCGTCGGGCCTTCTGTTCAGGGATTTCACGAGATCAAAGCATTGACCGCCATGTCACACAAGATAAAGCCATTTATCCAAATCAGGCTGCAAACTGATAAAAACTGGTAAATATAAGACTTATTGGATTGGAAGTCTAATCGTAAGACAGCACAGCCTCTAGACTTTATCGTTGTTTTTTCTCATGTCATCTATATGGAGTACTAAATGTATGCTCCATCCACTTCTCCCATATAGTAAAATTATCTTAGCCTAGTCAAAGAAGCCAGTTTCGCCCTGCTTGCCACTGATTAGCATCGCTGTTTTCAGATGGACTTCTAACGTTAGCCATGTAATGAGTAACGAACTGTTTACCCTTTCCCCGCATTCTCCAGTAGCTCCGAATGTGTTCACACAGACACCGCCTGGTCCTTCGGCGATTAACGCGCTCCAGTGAAAATCGACGCACCGCGAGCGCGTGTCTCTTTATTGAGCAGCATTTCTCCCAGCACTTCGTTCTCCGTCCCTGTTCTTCGTTGCTGCGGCAGATTCTGTAACTGTTTTCATCACTGGAAATTAGTGCATTTAAGTACGTGTTCGGAAATCTGCGCAATCCTCTTGGAAAGGCGTATCTTCTGGGCAGGAGTGTTCGCGGAAGTCGCCCGACGTTTCAGCGCCTGCCGATATAGCTCGATAATAGCGATCCTGTTGATGTTTTCGTCGTGTGGTCTGTCCACGACCTGAACTATAGGTGCACGTCATTTATGGCTGCTGCTCAGGAAAGCTCCAATGGTTTCAGCGTGAGTTGTCTTCATTTATGCAGATATTTCCCAGGTGAATGGTTTTGTCGAGTTCAATCCCTTGGATAGTTCGAAGATATCCCTCTGAACACCTAGCACTAGTCATGGATAACGTTTTTGCACTTTAGGTATACGCTAAGCGTCCAATTTCCAACAGTTTGGCCGCTACATACTAGGCCCCATATTTTCGAAATTCAAGTGTATCATGTTATTTGGTGTCCAGCTCAGGCTGACGCATCGTGCACGTCTTTATTGAGGTTTTCCAGATCATTCTCATAGGAATGCCCGAAACAGTAAAGTGAAACGAGATTTTGCGCTGAATATAACCATAACATCGCCAAGCTCTAATCTACAAATTGAAGACATAACCAGTTAAAAGAATCGGTACTAAGCGGGCTGGTGCCTGCTTGCAGACCTGCAAGGTATCTTAAAGCGGGTAAGTTAGATCAGCCAGGCCACGGAGTTCCTTCCCTTGCCTAGTTATGTACTCTCCTCCACGTCAGCGAAGGAACGTACAGAAACCATGTTTACGTGAGTGTTTCACGTCCATGTGCAATCTCGGAGCGGGAACCAGCCCGCTTAGTACCGGAAAATCTCATCCTAAATATAACTTCTCACCTTTGTTCATCGAAAAACCAACGAAAATAGTGCTGGCAAGAAAATGGTTAGGCACAGCATCCATCTCTGCATAGAATACGCGACAGACAGACACGTCGGTAAAATTACAACCGGTAAAAGTTTGTACCAGTTGTTCGCCATAACTCCAAAGTGAAATCCAAGGCAATCGTTGCGGGACTTAGCGCGACAGGCAGCTACACTTGTCTGCTACCAATCCTAGTGAATTGAAGGTTAATAGTCGCGGGACTACAAGTGTCGGTACCCCTTTAAGTCCCCACAGTTTGTGAATATGAGAGCGAGATTGAATCGAACTGAGAATGCGCAATCGGAATTTGTCTAAATCTTTCTGCATCCGGTCTAGCCTCTGCTTCCTATACAGAACTCTCGTGATTAAACAGTGAAGGGTTGCGCCGAGTCATCCTCAACGATTTGGATCGGTTTTCGAACAGTACTGGGGCGGTCGTTGGTGGACCACGTTATAATCAAATCAATGACCGATGACGGAAATATGCCATCGCTATCCATTCAGATTTTCCTTTTCCCTCAGCACTTTCTTGTGTTTTCTTTTTCGATCAATTTCCCCATATCTTTCGGATTTTTCGACCGAAAAGCATGATAGGAAAAAGGAATCAACAAAGGGCAAAGAACATCGAGGAAACAAACAAATGGTGAAGACGAAGGCGTGCGTATTTTTCCATACGTGAATTACAGTCCAGCGACAGGAAGCAAAAAACTGTTCTAGCACTTGCAGCAAACTTCCTCCATCTACGAAAGACTTTGCTTTGAACGAATTATAGTTTCGACAGCTCGCTGTTGTCTGCATGGGTTTCATAAAGTGCGTCTTCATTTAAAAAGGTTACTATAAGGACAACCAGGGGTTAGTTTCGAACACCTATAACGTGCTTCACCAGGGTGCCTAAATAGGATCGCATCTAATTTCGGTGGTCGGAATATGTCACGGCGTAGTCTTATGAGTTGCCCTCACTTTTCTTTCATTTCAGCGAGACCACCGTCTGCTAGATGTGGTCTTTTTGGGGCTCGAGCGTTCTACCCCTCGTTCCCTGACTCGCACTCCCCAACCCACTGGGCTTGCTGGAGAGTTCAGTGGCTGCCTTAGGAGATAGTGGGGACGCAGACATTTGCAACGCCTCTGTTTAAAGGGCGGGGGGAAGAACGCAACTCCGCCGTTCATTTCCTGGCATTCCATTAGGAGCTGAAGCTGCACCGAGAAGTGAATGTCCATCACTCCGTACTGATTTCTACCTCAAAATTAAACTCTATCTACAATCAGAATGAACTGTCCACATTTGTGCTGGAGTGTTGCTCACACTGTCCAGAGCATCTGTCGTCTGAAGTGGTGATTCTGATCAGTAGTCTTAACAATTTCTCATTGGGTTGAGTGGTGCAAAACTGGATAGCCAAAGATTCAGTAGACGAGGGGAAGCCAACAGCTACTTAATTAACTTCGTTGGCTGTCTTAAGAATGTACCCTCTCCAAGAGCATCAACTACTTTTTCAAGGTTTGTTACTGTGATCGCTCACTCCACATCTGCTACGAATAATCGCTCCATATACGCGCACATAAAGGTTAATATCACGTGAAGCTTGTTCTGCAACGAGAAATCGAAATTTACATTACGGATCCGGTTCGAACAATACCACATGGTTAGCTCGTTCATAAGGGGTGGTAGATGGGACAATGGAGCAGCTCGTGCGGTCCCGCCGCGACCGCCGGAGTACTGTGGGAAAATTCGTTCAGTTTTTCGCGAACAATCCGACGCTAGCTTTGGCAGCTTAGTCGCGAGTTTGCAGAACATCGGAAAGCAAAGCGCGTTCGATCGGAAAACGATTAAATATTACCAATGGGGCACAAATAGGGTCCGGGGGGGGGGGAGGGGGGAGGGATCACCACAGCATGGCGCGTGGGCCAGCGTGGCGAGTAGCTACATACAGCGAATGGAAATGCAGTCTTATCTCTTTGTTCCGATTATAGATCCGCGTCTTATGTGCTTCCTAATTGGACAAGCATGCTAGTCACACTACATTCATGGTAATAAAAAATCACTAAGGACGTTTGTACAGTTGCAACTGACTGGGTGTATTCTGTTCTGTTCAGTTTATGCTTTTACGTAACAAAACTGCAAGAACACTAACCGCGAGTATTGAGAGGTTCTGCTAAATCACATGTTCCCCTAATATTGTTTCTTGTCTTGTTTTGCTCCTCCTCTATTCGGTAACAGAGGAAGTGTAATCTAACACTCGCCGTTAAACGCACACAAGCAAAAAACTGGACGAGTTTTCGGACGTGTTGTTCGAGCGCGAAAGGAAAAAATTCAAACGGTCGAACACGGGGATGCGATGGAGCACGAAATCCTTGATTCCAAGCATTACACGTGCGAACGTCTCATCGCCCAGGAGGGGTCCGGAGCTGGGTTCTGCGCTCTTGAAGCGACGAAGCGTATACGGTTGGAAGGTGCGCAAAAAAAAAAACGCTTCAAAATCGTGTGGACGTCGAAACCCGTCAAATATCACATAGTCAACTGAAATGCAAGAATGCCACAACGCAGAAGAACCGAACCACCTACCTTCCTCGCACGAAGCAACCCGCTTACCCACTGCACCACGACTCGCTCGGCGAGGAGTCATTCGCGAGCCTACAAGAGATCGATCGAACGTCAGCGGGCGCGCCGACACGATTTCTAATCTAGGAGGGCGCAGAGAGCAAAAGACTACGGTGATGACTGTGTGGCCGTGCCGCGACAACTCGTCCGCAGTTTTTTTGTTGTATGTGTTTAACGAGGAGTTAATCTAACCAGTTTGAATATTGGTTATAGCAGGAACATGCAGCAGTAACGGGGCACGGTAAAGAACTATTAGAATGGAAGGGGAGAAACGCAGCAGCACTGCAAGAATTGACAGTTCAGGATGGAGAAAGTATAATGAGCCGCAACCCTTAGGGCTTCATGATACTTTCTCCAAGCTTAACTGTGAATCCAGGGGTTTATACTCCCCGCGATGCGGCGTATCAATTTCTAAGCGCTGCACGGTTGACGTGCGCTCTCCGAAAGGCATGGCTTATACTTGTGTTACAGGCATAGATATCAATTTTCGCGCTTCTATGCGGCACCTCATCGCATTTATGCTTCATCTCCGTAAAACACTACACGGAATTTTTTGGGCTACGGTATTTCGCGAATCGCGCCAGAAAATGAGCGGACGCGGCGCTGTGACCAGCGACTGAGCGCTTTTCAGAGAGCGTTTGCCGCTGCCCGGAAGAAGTAAAAAAACTCCTCAAAGCCGCTCAGCCGCTGGTAATCACATGCGGCATTCATTCTGGTAGGCGATCCGCCGAGTACAGTTTTTAAAAATTAGGCGTTTTACGTCGACGAAGTATTAGCACGACTCAGCGCAAAAAAATTGGTGTCTATGTATGCATCCACGATACCGCCGCGCGCGGCGCAAATATAAACTACGCCTTATGCAATGCGTGTTCTCGGAGTAATAATTGTGCTCAATGCCAGAAACTCCCTTTTGAATTATGCGTGGGCGTAACAAACGAGGCAACGATGAGTTGTTTTACGGTGGCGAATTATCAGCAGATTAATACTAACATTTTTGTAATTTTGAGCAACTGAAGGGGAACTGAGATGTGGTATTTATACTGTCTCGGCTGGTTACTCTGCAAAATCTGGTATTAGATTTTGTGACGATAATTTGACATTCATGAGGTAGCTCCCTATTAAGGTGATCCTTTCAACCCCTGAATAAAGCTGTCCAGTCGAACCGTAGTTGATAAAAACGTGTAACAGTCTCATATAATAACAAGGAAGCAAAAGTACCCTAAGTGTGTGATTTTCAGATTTTGCCTCTGCAAGCCCTTCAAGGTCCCGTTGAATTGAAAATTCCAGCCAGCTGGCCACATGTGGAGTTCACGACCAGTGGGAAAAAGGTAACACATTTTGTTTCCATCTTTTGAAGAAGAGACGGCTCCGCAAGCGGTTCTGGCGTTGACGACGTCACATATGTTCCATTCCAATGCTCCGCAGTTTATCTGCCGTTATCACTCCTTCGAACGGGATCGTCGGGAGTGAACACATGGCGTGGAGTAGCATATGCAGTTTTCGTTCAAACTTGAAGCGACGCTACTTCTTGCACTGTGCCTTCTTAAAATTGGGAATTGCGGCTGTTATGCATTCCTAGTACACATTTAATTTCAGAATCGAGGGTGTATGATACTTCAGCTGTACAGCGCTGCGGGGGAGAAGAGCATCTTCGAGGTACCGCTCGTCCACGTCGATAGTGTAATGGTTAGTGTCCGGCTCTGTAAACAATAAGCTTTCGAAACCATCGCTTTTTGAAGGTTCTGACTGTTGGAACGAAATCAGCGGAAAAACCGGCGATCGTTTTGCAACTTTCTGAGTTTGCTGCGAAGAATTTGGCAGCTACTGTTGGAACCGACGAGAAAATCGAGCACGTTACGCGATATTACGGTGAACCGAACGAGCTAGCCTACAGGTGAGTAACTTGTTGGCGCTTTCCTGATCACGATGCGGTTCTGTTCGAGGGATGAACTCTGCAGATTTGCGGCAAAGTGGCGGTTGTTGACTGTAACTCTGTTGTAGCAAACTTGGTGCTTGTATTTCAGTCACACTGTTTAAACAATGTTTGCACACATATTGTTTCAATTGTATATGCCTAATGTCTCGCATATTGGCAACACGTGCAATCTGCAGACCTTGAGCCCGTATGGGAAAGCACCATTTTCTCTGTCTTCACTCTGCTTTTGTCTCTGATGGTGTGCTACTGTCGTTTTTTAGGAAGATGCTTTTTGTTTTGCGACCGTATAAGGATGAGCTCTACGTTCAGCTTGGCCCCGCAGAGGAAAAGAGTTTCGGGGGAATAGATGTTCTCTGCGACCGCTTCGATTCATGGGTTCGTTTCACCACACTACACTACTGACAGTAGCTCTCTTTGTCAACGTTAAACGTCGTTGTGTGAGAGCAGAGAATTTAAGGTGCGATGCATACGCGAAAGGGATCTTTTGGCAAAGGAACAGCGTCAAGCGGAGAAAAGCAGTTGTACTCCAGTAATGCCTAGTTCTTCGCGGTTCTTCGGTTCGTGCGCTTTGGTGTCATGTTAATGTTATATGTTTCGTTTGCATCTTTGAAACTATATTTTCTCAAGGGTTACGACATCCTTGGGTTTGAGCGCTATCAATGGCGACTTATTCAATGAGGCGGAATCTATTCTTTTAGAGTTAAAAAACGGCTGCCTTTCTTCTCTTTAAAACAAGCTTCAAGCCGTTATTTTTCCCCAAAAATAAGAAAGTTGTAAAATTTTAGACAATGTGCTCTCCTATTGGGTAGCTGAATTTAAGCTTTAAAAAAGAAAGTCATACTAAATTCTTCTTGAACAGAAAATTATTCTAACTTTTCGGAGAGTCTCGAGCTTAATGTGGAAGGAACTCGTTTGATTGCGAAGATATTCAGCTTGATTTCAAAAGAGTTTGGCTTGTTTAGAAATGACCTTTGACGTGAAAATGGTGTATACATCGGGTGAAGTACGGGCGAGTTAAAGGGAGGCTATAGTAGCCATGGTCGGCAGACGGTAAAGGACACTTGACCGCACTGCTTGATTTTATCGCTCAAAATAGCTAAATGACATCCTTACAAGCACGATCGATTTTCAGCTCGAATGAGTCAAGCTGAGTGGCTGCGACTTCTCCATTCCCTTCATCTGTTTGAGAATTCGGAAGCTGGGCCTTACCTGTGTCGATCTCTTGATCCTCATGCCACAAATCCGCCACGACTCAGTTTGTGCACCATTTTTCTTTCGAATTTTTGAGTTACCCATTTTATATTGAGTTGCATGAGCAGACCTATTCAGAGCTGGGTAAAATCTCCAACCGGCATTTGTCGGCGAGGATTGAGGTGGATGCTGCATACCAGTCGAACAAGAATCCCAACGGCACCACGAAACTGACTGCCGAAAATGGGTCTTTGTAAGTGTTTGTTTCGTTTAGTTATTGCAATAGACTGTATGCCTTCTACCTCCGTCGTTAAGCGGCCACTCGCAGTTAAATTACTCGAGAAAGGGATGAGTTTCGTGTGCAAATTGAACGGGTTTCGCTCACCGCGCCTGATGCGCATGACGCCATTGACTGTCTTAAAATGTTCCTTTTCTTTCCTGTTCTTCATACGTTCGTGGTTTTTTCGTATTTCCCTTCGAATACTTGTGTTTTGCTGTCATATGGTATGGGTGCTTTCTGGCCATTGCATTGGTCATGATCTAACTAGGAGAACCTCCTAACTTTTGGTGAGCTTTTGCGATGCAATTTTCACAGGATGTAGGGTCCCGCGTGGGGAGTCCAAAACAACAGTTAAAATAGTAGTAGTTAGGATGCCCTTCTCAATGCGTTTTGGTTAAAAACCGGTCAGTAATAAACAAGCCACAAGGGGGTTACTCTCCACAGCATACAGATAGAAAAAAATGCAGAAAACGCCTGAAAATTGTGTAGGCGTCAGGACCTCTTAAATCACAACCAGTGAGTTGAAATGCAAAAATGTCCCATCGCAGAAGAACCGAACCTGCGACCTCGCTCGCATTAAGCAACGTCACTGTCCACTGCGCCGACCGACCACATTCATTGAGTGGCAGCAGAGCGTGGTGAACTTCACGCTCACGTTTTCACACGCGCTTTGTCGACCACAGACGAGTATTTCGAAAAAATTAACTATGTTTTGGACTTCCACACGGGACTCTGCATCCTGTAAAAATTGCATTGCAAAAGCTCACCGCAAGTTTGGGGGCTCTCCTTGTAAAGAAGAACGATGGAGACGCGTTTATTCCTCTTTCATGGCTTGAACATATTAGTCATTAAAATAACACTTACAAAGGTGGATAAATGAAATGAAAAGATTCGGCTACGTTGTGAAAAATGAGGAAACGGGTGCATTGCTTTTATCAGCTAGGCTTTAAGTGGACTACAAATAGTTCAAGTAGACTTCAACACACGTCTTCTTCTTTTCTGGTCGTCCTTAACGCTAGACTCTATCATCACAGCTGTCTTCTCGAGTATCATACGTTTTTTTCTAAAAATGTGCACGCGATGTTCTTAAGTGCTTGTCCAGATCCTTTGTTCTACCTTCGATATTGACTGAGACCCCAAACCTGTCGCGGTTTCCTGTAACGTCGTTGAGGTGCGCCGGTGAAAGCATCAAATAGCACATTCCTTGCAATAGGTATTACCAACTAGACTTCCATGTGACTGTGTGTTGTCCACTAAAGCGCATCAGATCTTCGTAAAGTTTTACCAAGAGGCAGATCATGTGGATCTGAGCTAGGGTGGAGGAAGGTTGCACAGCGGCTGAGAACCTCCACCATCAAGCGGTGATCACAAAATGTTGGCAGGGAAACCTCATTGTTGGCCAGATTATATTCCTCATCCACTCTAGTCGCAAGCTGTTTTTTTTTCTTCGCAAATACTATAGTTATATTTAGAGAATCTAGTGCTGATAATCCAACTACGAACCAGAATGTTGATGGTGCGACAAGTCTAAATGTAAGCCCTTTCCTCAGTTCTAAAAGGTGTATTTGTACATGTAAGAATTCATTCGGTCTGAAAGTTTTGTCTGCAGGACGAGCGTATTGTTCAGCCGAATGTAATGAAGCTGAGCTCTCCACATGTTGTTCCGATGCAAGGGAGAAACTTCGTCACTTCCAGTCCCGTGAGTTGAACCGCTTCATATCTTGATGAGATGTGACCATTTAACAGCTAGGTTTGTAGATAGGTAGTTGTCTTCAGCATTTTTTAACGACCAACCAGTGAGCATATTCAGCACTCGCAATGGCAAGTCGTTTCGCAAGGAACGGTGGGACAAGTACCTGCGAATCAAGCTCAGTACATTGTTGCAACTACGGTACATGGTCCCGCTCTGCGCAGCCAACCATTGGTTGTTCAAGGGCCTGGAGGTCCAATCATCTACCAGTTGTCTCCCTCCGCGCAGCAGGCTTCACTCATAAAACCTTCAGCTTCAAATTCAGCTAAGGTGAGACATTTTATAAAGCCACTCAACATATCGGAACGTTCTACTGAAGTGTTTCGAAAGTTCGCATGATTTTAGTTTCTTTTCCAACATTTTTTACTAATGATTACAGCGATATTCAGTCATTGATAAGGTATCGTCAACGCTCAAATAGTCGACTCAATACAATTTTTATGGAACGCTGGGTAGTGGTCATTTTATCATATCTTCCTACTACGCGGGAAGATATTTTGTAGGAAGTTGAACAGTTGGTAAGGAAGAAGGGCTGGGTTGCAGGACATCCCAGAAGAAATCAGCAGGGGAACGTCAAGCGATGGCCCTTGTAGCTCTAAGCGTTGACATAGACACGGGTATGATTTAGAGAGACAAGTGTACAAAATGGAATGGCTGCTTTATGAGGTGTCAATAGAAGAGTAACCAGAACCACCGTCTGTATCGACCGCGCGATCGTTCCTCCTGTGATTGACCGAACGTGCTGTTTCCCCCGCTGTTTTGCCTTTTGCCGAAGAGGCCCTTCGACCGGCCGGAGGCGTGGGAAAGTGACTGACGTCAGCAGTCGATTGGCGCAAGCAGCGCCCTTCCGACCCTACCAGTTGACATCTATCGTTCCTGTTCTTCGGCAGTGAAGTTAGCCGCCCTCTCTCTATACTCCCATGCTGCCGGATGGCCATCGTGTGTTCCCGATTCTGCAATACGTCTTCACCGCTCACTACGGGAAAAGAGCACCAGAAGAGGGCTATGGGGTCTAATAAGCTCTGCGCTTACCTCACGACCTCAGGGAATTCCGTTCAATACGGCCGAGGACGGTTTCTGGAATTATTCTCTATTTCCGTTCTGTTATGGTATTGCTTCTTACTATGTGTCACAATAAGTCTCATGCAGTCGCAGTGTGTCAAGCCGGAAGAAATGGGTGAGTCTCTCACATGTGTCATGCTCACTGCGCGAACGGCAGGCTGACCGCCGCGCAGGTTGGACGGCGGTGTCCTCTGCCCATATCGTGTAGGTGTTAATTTGTGCGTATGTCGATTATCTCGTATGGGTGTTCTGGGTCGCCCTTCTGTGAACGCTTGCGGAAGCGAGGAATCGGGTGGCAGGAGGCGAAGTTCGGACAGATGGGGTTAGATCTGTATGTAGGGCAGACAAGGACAGGGCTATTGATTAGGGCTCGCTTTCCCCACTGGTTGGGTACCATTCGGGTTACACTCGCGAGCCAACGCGGCGGTTGGGAGCGCTACGGGCACGGGGATCGTCTCCGCCTACGGGCCACTGCTCGCAATACCGTGTTCGGTTAGAAATTTTGGCACTAGTTAAAAGTTCCGACTCCACCGACACGAATTCGGACGAAAATTTTTTTCGCTGAGACCTTATCTAGGGGGGGGGGGTACTGATCGTGAACCTGACATCCGTTTTTCACGATTCGGTCGGAGACCACCCATACCGTTAACAAGGGTGGTCCAGGCAGGGTCAGCGATTTCGCTGAAACTTCGTCTAGGGGTTATTTGGGGTGCTGATCACGAATTTGGCATCCGTTTTATAAGCGTCAATATGTATGTATCAGCGGAGGAATAAAAGGGCAAATAAAGCACACCTCAAGGATGTAATCCTGTGCCTTCCTGTATCAATATTATCCAGCCGAATCGTGGAAAGCGGATGCCAGATTCGTGATCAGCATCTTTCTATATATAATCGTCCCAAATAATCCCATAGACGAAGTTTCAGGGAAAAAATTCTTTCGACCGCAGTCGTGTCGGTGGAGTCGGAACTTTTACCTGGTGCCGAAATGTTTCGGTAGATAAGAGTTATACTGCATTTCGAGCGTTCAGGAGAGCTTTTTTTAGTCGGGCTTAGGGCGCACTAACAAGGGAACTGTCTGAACGGTACGCCGGAACGGCAGAAACGAGTACTATAGGGAGAATCCCCGTCCTCCAAATAGTAACAGAACATGTTTTGTTTTTGCCGAATCCTTGAGGCAAACGAGTACGAGGGTGTAATGGTTAAGGGTCCGCAAAGCGAGCTCTTCACGGCAGCGCATGTCCCGGTGTCGTGAACTGGATAGCGCGGTGGTAGAGGGTACGCCTCATGTTCATGAGGTCTAGGGTTCGGTTCCCATGCTACTCGCGTTTTTGCACTTTCACCATAGTATCGGATTTCCATAGAGATTTCCATTTTTTTGCTGGTGAATTACGAGATGTTGACAAATAATAAGTAATAAAAACATCTTACCGTAACAAACTCCAAAAACAAGTTCAGATATGGAAATCTCTATGGAAATCCGATACTATGATAAAAGTGCAGAAACGCGACGTAGCATGGGAACCGAACCCTAGACCTCACGAACATGAGGCCTGCCCTCTACCACTGCGCCACCCAGTCCACGACACCGGGATCTTGCGCTGCCGTGAAGAGCTCGCTTTGCGGACCCTTAACCATTACACCCTCGTACTTGTTTGCATCAAGGATTCGGCAAAAACAAAACATGTTCTGTTACTATTTGGAGGACGGGGATTCTCCCTATAGTACTCGTTCTTGCCGTTCCGGCGTACCGTTCACACAGTTCCCTTGTAAGCGCTGCACTTTAAATTTCGCAAGTGGTTGATACAGGGTGTTCCAAAAAAAACGTGATGGTTTCTTAAAATTACAACTGTAAAACAACTTTACAAAACAATATATAGATAACAACGACATAGACACTAGGCAACACTATATTAGACCAGATTCGAGGTGGCCCTCCTTGGCGCGATTACCGAAGTCAAAACGCTTGGTGAAATTTTTGGCGATGGGCCGCAGGTCATCTGGAGACAGTCGTTCCCACTCCCAACGCAGAGATGTCTTCTGGGCCTCCAGGTTGTGGTGGCGCTTGGCACGGATCCTGGCCTTCAAAATGGACCACCTGCTGTAGTTCGTCGGATTCAGATAAGGGGAGTGCGATGCATTCCGCAGACATGACGAAGACCTGAAAATTGGACTTGCACCATGCTTGCGTGCTTTTCGTCCTATATGCAGGAATTGAGTCTTGTTGAAACTTCCACTGCGCATTGCTGGAGTGCTGCTGGGACCAGAAAAGTGCCACTGCCTCGAAGACGTGCCGTCTGTGTACATCTTGATTTATTTTTACTCCTTCGTCCAGAAAAATCACGGGGTCTTTCTGTTGGTGTAGATTCCGCCCCAAAACATCGTCTGCAGATTTTTATCTTGGTCGGCGATGGCAAAGGGCTGGAGCCTTTCCAGACTAGCCGTATTGGAGCCTATATGTATATTGTGAGCCTACTACATGGTAAACAGCCTAACAGCGTTCGCTCCCACCCGCGACCTGCTACGCAGCTTAAACTGACGGCTTCGATGGAGCCGTTTGCGCTTTTTATTCTCCATCAGGAGCTGGACTTCATGGAGCTAGTAGGGCTCGAGTCCATGTTTCTTCCTCTCTATTCGGTGCACTGATGTGCGACTGACACAGATACCATGGGCTATTTTTCTCTGGAGACTCAAATTTGGATTTTAGCTTTTCGATGATTTTCGGGATCTGCTGCGTATTGACAGTGCAATTCCTTCCTTGCTCTGGGCGGTCACCTCCGTGGCCAAACTCCTTAGATCGACGAGTTTTTGTGGAGACAGTCGACCGAGCAGGTTAACGATGTCACATTAGCGCTTTACTTGACGGTGAGGCTCCAAAATCGCAGTGCCGATGGTTTGACATCTTGAGAAAAACCGTAATTGATACAAAATAGAACTTTATTTTGGAACACCTTGCAATAGAGAATTGAAGACGTGATTAAAATCAGGGTGCGTAGTTTTTCAAAGCCCGAGGTGTCCTTTATGAAAATATTAATATATTGTTGTTGCATACAGTACTTATTTCAGATTGACTCCTCAAGGATACTGTTCGTGAGCAGCCCAAACTCGTCGAGGCAACTTAACGTGCCCAATTTTTCGCAAACAGCCATCGCTGCTTTGAAGCGGCCGTCGCGAACTAGTACTCGACTGAAGAAGGAGGTTGAAACCATTGCGATTGACGACGACGATGAGGTGGTCATTCGTGTCTTCATTCCTTCGTTTTCGTTTGGAAACGAACGCAAGCATTTAGATTGGTGAAGAGAAGGAGTTGTGCTCCGCTGGAAACGGCGAAGCGAATGAGAGCGCTGGCGTTTCTGGAGAGCCTGCTGAAAAGCGACCGCGCACAGACGAGCCTATCAAAGATGAAGTACTGCTCGTTTTCCCTCCAGGAGAAAGTGGTGCAGTTACGCGTGAGTTCTGTCCCATTCATTACATGTTTTTAAGGTTATCCTCGTTGGGATGTTGGTATTGCGAGGAAATCTCTTTTTTTTTTTTGAGAAATCTTGACGTTTTGTGTTCAGCAACTAAGTATTTCATTTATTTGTGTCATTACATGGGCAGCAGACGTCTAGCGCTAACTTGTCCATTTGCCTAAATCTTCAGGCTTAAAGCCAAAGTTTGAGGAAATAAGGATAACATCGCATGAGTAGGATACTCCTAAGGGGATGATCTTTGCTAACGATTACCGTTTGCTTATTGCCATGCACCAGCAAGGACAACTCTGATACCACCGACAAATGATAGAAACTTCGTCCACTGTGACCAGCTTTCCCGCTGTAGTTCAACGCTGAGTCGAGTTCTTTGAATTTTTCTTACATAGTATGGGCGCCCATGTGCAATCCGGTTCCCTTACATATCCTCCATATTTCTCTCTGTCAATCACAGAATGAAGCAGTATTTCAACGTTCGCATCAAGAGATATTGTACTATTTTGGGTGCTCATCCAACAAGCTAATCAAATAACAGTTCCATTGTGGTTTAACACCTTTAATTTACTTCGTACCGCACGCATGGCATGTGCCCCCACGCCACGCGAAAAGCTTCGTCGTGTGTCGTTACCCGACAGCTTAAATCACTATCTCCATAGTTAATCTGCTGTTGACTCTTAGTATTTTTAAAGTAACTCTTGCCACAATATGGCACCATTTCCCCACGTAACCGGCCTTTAGTGTACATGGGTAGTCTTCTAGTGGATAGTGGTCAACCGTAGGCTTTATATGTTTTTTGAGTGGTTCTATATTTCCAGAATTCTGCTTAGAGTTGCGGAAGTTGCTCTGATTTTTCGAAAAGATTGATGACCATTTTACGGGATAACTCGGGGCCAGAAGGCAATGCAGAGTTAGCTCTCAGCTCTTAGATTGCAATAAGTCCCGAATCTGTTGCCCTTCTTGCCTGCCCTTGGCATTCGCGGGGGAAGCACGGGGCTATCCTTCGGTTATTAGCCGAGAAGAGGGTCTGCAGGTGGCTCTGTGAGAACATACGGGAAAGTGCCGGTTGCTGAGTCCTGAAACTACGCGTAGGTCATCTAACGCGTACAAGTTTTCAGTTCACTTCGAGGATTTACGAGTGCTTGCACATGGTGAAATGTTGAACGACAACATCATAGAGTTCTACCTCAAATACATCCGCGCAAGGCTAGTTAAGAAGGAAGAGTGAGTTGGTAACATTGTCTCTTCGATTTGAAATTTCTCAAACCTGATGTGAACGTTGCAGGCGAGATAAAGTTTTCGTGTTCAACACGTTCTTCTATCAAAAGCTGACGGAGAAGCAGCCTTCGATCTCAATATTGAATAAGAATCACCGGAGTTCTGTCGGCCGATTCGAATGGGTGCGTGAATTTACAGGTTATCGTTGCACTTATTCCCTCTAAAATTTCGACGCTTTCCTAGTCGGAAGAAGAGAAAAGCTACAATTGAATGAAAGCAGTAGTAACCACATAAATTTGCAGACAGTAATGAAAAAATATTAAAGGTTGTGAATGGCTGTATGGTTACTGCAGCAAATGTCGACGAAAATGGACTGCATGAGTTTCAGATCAAGAAAAACTTCTCGAAAGTGAAATCTTGGACCAAGAAAGTGGATATCTTTAAGATGGACTACATAGTGCTGCCGATCAATGATGAAATGCATTGGTTTGTTTGTGATTTAATACTTACTGAAAAAGCGGCACCCGCTCTTACGAATCGTCATAAGATGGGGCAAGGTTTCTGGGATCTATTCTAGTCCGGGGGGGGGGGGGGTCACATAACCAAAAAGTAGGGAACGAAATGAATAGAAACTTACCGAGACCGAGAACGAGTTGGAACCTAAAAGAAAGCAAAAACGAACGAACAAACAAAAAAAGAATCGCCGCGGATTTACAATCCGTCTCGGCGGGCAAAGGGCGACGGAATAGAGGCATGCCGCGTGCTGACCGCCGGCAGACATGTTATAACCAGGATCTAACATGGTGAGGAGGGCACACAGCTTTGCCTGCTTACAACCGCTACAAATGTAATTTTTTTCTTTGTGACTTTTCTTGTTTAGGCCCCATGTTGTTCCGTAGAGGCCGCTCGGTAAGTCTCAAGTGGATTTGTTACATATAATACTTTTTACATATGTGCCCCACCCCCCAGACTAGGATAGATCCGGTTTCTGGCCATTCGCCGGGGTCGACACGATCTGCAAAACCTTGGCACTTACGTGTTAATGCTGCACAAAGTGTTAGGGTGGATACAAAGCGTGCATATCACCCACATCAAGGACTACTGTGGAATACTGTAGTTGTTCATGGCTCAGCCGGTTTTTTTTTTGGCGGGTAGTATCTTTCTGGCTCTTCTACATGCTCATCTAAACTGTTCCAAATGGAAAGGTGAAACAGGTAGAGAGAGGTTGAGCTTTGGAGGCCTGGTAAGAAAAGAAGGCGAAAACACAATCAATACAGCAGAGACACCTGTGCTATTTTGTGAAGATTGCTCAGCTCTCACTAAAAAAGGAAGTCAGTATTTATGCACTTTCCAGGTATCTCGCCATCATAGTGAAACCAAGGCTAGCAGTTGTTCCTCAGCGAAGTGAAGACGTTGAGCAGGCTCGCAAGCGTGGTTCATTCAGAGCTCATCCTGATACCTACATCGTTGTTCTTGATTCATTGCCAGATCCGAACGATGTGAAAAGGTTCTTTTTAGACGATGTCCCGCACTTATTGGCGTTTTACCGTTCACGTTTAAACCACCATGAAAGATTGGTTTCAACTCTGATCGCATAAAATCCTTTGCAAACTTCCCCACCGTAAGCGGAACGAAAAGGCTAGCTGGATCGTTCAGGAAATGCGTGCTGGATATACTGAGGGACTATCTGGAGTGCGAGCTGGTTGACAAGCACGGGTCTGGAGAAGGGTATCTTGACCGGACCCGAATTGGCGCCCTCTACCCTCAAGGGGTTCCGCACCAAGAGAACTACGTCGACTGCGGGCTGTATCTTTTGCAGTTCGCTGAAGCCTTCCTCACAAAGCCGCCCTCCGGAGAGGTTCGTGGTGCCTTTGTTTTCAGTTTGTTGGTGCACTGAACGTGTCAAATGAGTCGAGTTCAGATGTTGCGGATAGGAGTCAAGTGGAACGAATGGTATCCTTGGTTCGACCAGTCAATGTTTTTCATGCGTGAGAAGATCTCCAGGCGACTGAAAGGGCTTTGCAACGAAAAAGTGGGTTGTGTGCAGCGCTGCTTGCTCTCCATGACTCTTTGGTGGTTTCTGCCGTATGATAGACACATAATGACCGCTTTTAAAGGCCCTGTATTACATTCTTCTAGCTAAGAGGAAAGGATTTTATGAATATTCAAACGGTATAGTAATAGTTTGGAATGCAATTCATAGATGGGTGTTCAAGATTTTTTTCGATTTTCAGCCAATTTTGTTCCGTAGTTATTTTTTCTTTCTTGAATCAATTTTTTTTTGTGTAAAATTAAAGCAACGTGGAACACATGCGGACTACCTAGCCCTTTCTCCTCGTTATAAAACGGCTCCTGTCCACCACCTACAGATGAGAATGAGATAGCATCATTATTCATTATCATCTGCGTGGGCTTAATGTTGACCTGATTGATTGATAGATGCGATCAACGTAGATCCATAATAACGGCCGTTATAGACATTCGTTTGGAATAGATTGACTACTGGCCTCTTTCATCTAGACACTAATTTCTACCAAAAATACACTTTTGTGGTAATATTTAAACTCTTGGGATCAGAATGGAATGTTATGACGACTGATGGAATACAAAATGAGGCCTATACCCTTAGCCTAGTTAGAGATGACTGAGAAAACGGAAATGCTATCCTCATTTGGACTGCCATGGAAGATGGTTCTTATGAGATTATAATTTCAGGCGTGGAATCGCCTTGAAGCTTATGAAAGTCAACAAGGACGCGGCGTAAGTGTGGAAACAACTGCTATGGTAATCGAAAGTGAGTGAATTCAGTAAATTTACAGTGTGACTTTTTGTGAGAGCAGTTTGGCGCAGTTAGCGTGGTCCCCCCACTTCAACCGCCGCGCAACTCGGCATCACAACTGACATTGTTGCCAAGCGATCGATATCGACTGCTCCAGTTGTAGGTGGCGACATAAGAATAAGCGTGGCCTAAAATTATCCCTGGAAATGCTTCCGTTGAGGAATTGCAATGTCTTCGTTTCAGGAGCACGTCGGCCGCGTCGACATAGTGATATGCGTTTGCACGAGGTCCATCCGAAGGCTCGCAAAAGGACGCATTCCGAACCGCCGAACATTAAGAAGTGTGCACCTCCAGCACCGAGGATGGTTCCCTAGCTGTATAGACCGAGGAGCCACTCCAACATGTGGTTCCAGTTCACTGTCCAAGCTTGGTGCAGGGTAGAGAGTATATCTATATCTTTCAGCGAACGCGAAAACGATCACGTTATCAGCTTTTCGTATTTTCAAGCCTGTGCAAGCACGATGCGTTTTTGGAGACACCTACCTACTTGGGAAGAATGATGGCAGCATAAAATGCGTGAAAATTGCTACTGTTGCGGTCTGAAGGATGCTTAGAGCTCCATTGCGGCGTGACACGAGGTAATGATAAGTTCCACATCCATTGTTCAACGCGATGAATCGATGTGGAGGCTTATCATTACGTTGTGTCTCCTTTCGAAGGAACTCTAAACATCCCTTTAGAGGCTGCAGCTGCGTAGTTTTCCACACCTCCAGGCTGCCCCTTGAATCCTTATTAGAGGAATTATTTTAGTCCTCGGACTCAGGTGGAAGTATGGAGAGTTTGAGAATATCTTCGCGCATTTGTAGTTTCTCTGTTAGGGCTTCACTTCAAAACACGGAAGCTTTTCTCACCCTTGGATGTGGTCGTTCTGTCTACGTCAGGCGTCGCGCCCATGCTCTCCATCATCGTTTGCGGATGCGGCATCGTACCTCACGTGTATAACTTGTTTCCCATTGTTGTCGCTTATTCTCATACGCATCATACGGTTACTGTTTTGTATAAACGACGAGGACCTTTCAATGAGACGTCGATCTTGATTGCGATGCTGTTCCCAGTGTTACTCGACTAGGATGTTGTTCCGAGAGTTTGTATTGTGAAGATATGTTCACGACATATAAGTATTGGAATTCTCTTAGAACTTCTCACGCCAGCAGTGTCCGCGATTGATATTGGATTCGCATTCAAACGTTGACGATTTTCCACTGAACTCGACGAGGTTGAGCTTTACTGTAATTCATGGGGCAATCACTAATAGCGGATTTCGATTCTCCACCAATAATCTGGATTCCCGCTACGTTACATTCTTCTGAAATCTTTCCACAATAGCGGTCACCGCCGTTGTTTCTTCGCGTTTAGGCTTAGGCAGTTTCAATGGCTCTGTTGCGTCCGTCCACGCATACCTTCTCCCTCCCCCACCTAAAAAAACTGGCGCAAATTCCTATTGGAGCGGCGTTAAATCCAGCCAGAAATACAAAAGTACCTTGGGCCGGGTAGGGTGCAAGTTCTGTCACGCCTTCGCGTCAGCAACGCTCCCTCCTGTCACGTCATACCCTACGGGTCTCCTGTCCAGACAAATGCGCGTCAACTGCTTGACTGTGGTGGTAGGCAGAGTTGTTCGGAATTATTCCAGGTTTTGTTTCATTCAGCCGTGTTTTTCTCCAGTCCACCTTATCTAGGAATGTTGTTTTGGGTACATATTCGAGCAGTTATCAGGTCTAGAAGACATAAAGTTTGCTGGTTGCACTCTCTGTTGCATGTTTTTGTTTATTCATGCAATGATTTTTATGATGTTGGATCCGACCCCCATTCGGATAATCCGGATACTCCACTTTTTCAAACCCTGGATAAATTGATTGTGCGACCAATGGTATTTTAGAAAAGCCGAGATTCAAGTGAGATCGTTTTCTCTAGAACGGGTTTTTGGATGATTAAGACAACGATTTTTTCTTCGGACTGGATATCGTATCCGGTTCAGATACGAAGCAGGATTCTTAATCATCATCTGAATCATACAAAGTTCCGATCCAGTGAAAGTCACCATTATCTGAAACATTTTGGATATGGGCTTTTCAAAATTGCTACTATCCGCATGACCCATTTATCCGGGGCTTGGAAAAAATGACGGATCCAAATTATCCGAATCGTAGTCGGATCCAGTGTATAATAGATGCCCACGACGAAGCATTCATCTCTACTCCTTATAGCCCGCAAGCTTAATTGTTGATGAATCCGGCCCCTCCTGCTGAATAGGTGAGGAAGGTATATGATGAAAGCCACTTCGTGGGTATGCTTCTCCCTTCTACCCAGCATATTCTTGGATTAATCGTTGATAAGTCCGCTCCATGCGGAAAGTTCGAATGCGGTAGGGTAACCATGTGCTGGATTTATCGACAATTTACTTCTGTGTAAGAGGAGAAAGGAGTAGAAGGAAGAAACATGCCCACGATGTGGGACATACCGTACCCACCCATCCGCGGGTACCGCTGGGTGGGATACTCAACGACCCTCGTGGACATCTCCGCATATCCATGAGGATTTCTTCACCTATTGCCCACGACTGATGGGTCTGGTCCCTGTACTGCTCTGACAGACGACTACATTGCCGCTCATCTTCCTTGGACTCAGAATCGAGACGGATTGGTCCCCATGTGCCATCGGAATCGCCCCTCCGGTCCCCTCTTGTTCTGTTCCTCCACGGCGGAGGTAGTTTATTAGGTAACAGGGAATAACAGCAGAAAGGATGGCGAGCCGGCAAAGAAGCGAAGAAGACATTCAAATGGAATACAAGTGAATGCACGAGAAGGCATAGTAAATACGCTCTGACTTACGCGCTAGGCATGTTAGGTTCACCCCACCCAACTTCACCTGCACCTCTGCGCAACATACCATGCAGCTATCTGTGGTTGCCTCATAAACAAGCTTTTTGTTGGCGTTGTGAAGTTCAGCCTCGATCCGTCCGCAACTGGCCGCCGCGGAGAATTTCGGCCGTAGGGTTGGCGGTTGTGGTGTCGGCTGCGGCCGGAGGAGATTTCCTTCAAATTGTCATCATGTGCATCTTCGTTGTTAGGTTGTCAGTGTAACACTTTGTTTCACGTTGTTTCATTTCTGTTTTGTTCGTCGTTGCTTCATCGACAGAAGAAATCTATAATGTGGCCAATTGAATGCTCCACGATTTTCGAGAGTGTCTGAGTAAATGTTAGAGAGATCGATAGATGTGCCAGTATTGTCGTTTATCGATGCCTTTATACCGTTTACGAACTGGAAGAGGCATTCTAATTACAGCTTAGGTAGGAGCCAATTCAACGACTCATCCGCAACCATGAGTATTATGAGCTATAATGGAGGAACAATACTCGCCATGGCGGGAAACGAGTAAGTTGAAGCCCTCCTAGTTTTTCTTGGTTTATAGCGGGGTTTCTACCGCTGCATATAGAAGGCACTGTGGGATTTGATCCTTCACCCTCAAACTTGTTCAGGTGAAACTTCCGCCTGGGACAGGATGATGTTTGCACCACCCTACCCACAAGACGTTCTTACTGGGGTACCACCTCAAACCGTTATCGTAAGAACAGTCGTTGCGAGACCGCCACGCCTTTGGATCAACCCTGGCACCATGCCCACTCCAGGGTTATTCAGTAGTGAAGCGCTGAATCAGCGCTACGCTGTAGCAGCTGCTCATCTACTTTCAGCGTCAAATACTACACCAAAAACCGCCACAAACAGTGTGAAGCTTCATTTCTGTAGTTGTATAGCTCCACTTTTGGGTAACTGTGGAGTTGGCATGGTGCCAACACTGACCTGAAGACGTGGTGGTACAGCAACGACTGTTCTTACGGTAACGGTTTGAAAACGTGGTACCCTAGTGAGAACGTCTTGTCCCCACTGTGAATTTGTTTATTACCCCATTGGCTGTTTTTTAGTGTGAGAGGTTGGGCCACCTTCCTAGCAAAGCGTTGTGCGACATTGGAGGTGGAACCAAAAAGCCAAGAACCTCCCATATTTTGTCACCACCCATGCTGCCAAATGTAGTTGGCACAATGGAAGAATGAACCAGTTGCCCTAGCTGCGGTTGGTCGCCCTCATCTCCAAGCAGAATTGTGGACCTTGCGCCCCTGCTGCTTCCTGGTACTTCCGCTGTTGCGTAGGAGAGCGCAGAATCCAACCTAGGCATCCTCTCTGCATGAAGATGGTCAGAATTCCTGCAAAGAAATCACCATGACCGAAGAGGTGTGGTGTAGTCGAACAGGAGTTACAGGAGCAAGCTTCAGCTCAAGTGGTTTACCTTGTCGGGTGGGAGAGAAGCGTTTGTAGTTTCCTACACTGTGTTCGTTATATCACCCCATTCCAGCCAACAAAGAACACGGACAACATCATTGTTATCGTCGCGATGTGCACCACTGACATTCATGATTTAGGTGCGTCTGTATCGCGTCCGATCTAAGGATTGGCGAGCAGATGACAACTGTTGCTGTGGATCAGAAGAAGGTCGGTGGTGTTCAGTTAAATCTGACGCTTCACTGCGTGCAGTTTTCCTTAGTAGGCTTCACGGCAAATTACCACGTAAGGTTGTTGCAGCCAAAAGAAAGGTTTTACTGTTCTACTGCTCCAGTTTTTGGTTTAATGACATATTCGCGGAGGGCGGAATAAAGTGCTGTCGGATTTTTGTTGTGCTTTCAGTTGAGAAAACCAGTATGTCGGCGCTAGCTCCCCATTGAGCCGGTTTAACAGTAATATGCAGAAGTGCGTAAGCTAGGACATCGTCATTTCATCGTATTCTGCACTGAACTGATCATCCAGAATTTGCTGCCACAGTAACTTTTGTCCGGTTGGAGTGAGGTTGGTCCTTTAAACCCTCGTGGCTCTACCACACTGTTCCGTAGCAGGCGTGAGATGAAACGATACGAGTGCGCAGGTTTAACAGGGCTAAATGAATTTTAAGTGTTAGTCTTGGCTTAAAGTTCATCAGAGCGCTTACTCTTTCCGTCTTGGCAGATTCGTTATTTTCCACGCTTGTTCGGCTGATTTATTTGGGATTTCGAGAGATTTGCGCGTACCAAGTGGCTCGCTGTCAGCCCTATATATCACATTTATACTTTGACAGCGCCTACTTATTAGGGCTTCCCTTTCTCCATTTTTGGTCTCCATTCCAGTTTTCATTCACTTTCGTTGGCTTGCATCCTAGCTCCACACCATTATGACATTTAGGATCTCGTGTATTTTGATAGGCCTATTAGGTGACCAACAATTGGCCAATTTCCGCCATGTTCCAGTGATGTATTTCTCCAATTCAGCCTAAAATTTAACCATAAAATCATATGTTGCGGTTTATTTAGTTAATCACACCAGAAAAACTGAGGGCGGATGTGACACTACAGCCGCCACCTCTCCGTTTTTCTTGTGTCGCTACCTTTTGCGATAAAGGTTTTCAGCCAGCTGCCGCATGTACATGTCGTATTCCTAAAATCCGCTGACCCTGCATTTCTGAGACGCGAAGAGCTAAGTCTCAGCCGCCTATTAACACCATGACGACCGCACGGTCTGCGGGTGTCTGGCACGTGGGACCAGTCGATTTTTTGCAACGTGAGAGTTGTTTGATAACTGAAACCAGTGCTTATCGAGATGATCAATAAAACAGTAACCAGAAATCGTTGTCGTGGACCACGCTTTTTACAACAATATCTAATGATGAAGAACACATGCAAAAAAAAATTCTTCGAAAGATTTGAATCCAAGTAGAAAAATAAGTTACAAGGCTGTCACACAGTTCCACGCGCCCGATCGGGTGAGGCCCGACATCATGATCACATAGGCAACGTGTTAAATAGATTGTATCATTCTCACGTCGAATCGGACACTTTTCAAACCAAATTGGACATCTCTCAAATTAAATTGGGCACTTTTCGTCAAATTGGACACACTTCGAAATTAGCATATGACTTTTGAAATCTGTAGACAATGCAACAAGTGCAGTTGTTAAGAACGCACATATCCACTCCTCGTTGTTTCATGTAAACAGCATTTACACTATTATTCTAATAAAAATCACGACTAGCTTTTTGAGTACATGGCGCAATCTGGTATTTAATCCATTAAATGATTGCTCTTTTGTTGTGTTTAAAACAAAATTTAAACTGAAAAAAATTTTCTGGAAAAATAAAATTTTTATAAAGTTATTACTACTATTGGGGCAGGTGAGGCAGGTGAACTAAAAAAGGTCAAAGGGAGTTATATCAGATTTTCCTTCAACAAAAATTATTCTAACCATATTAGTGAGTCTGTAGTTTAAATTGGTTGAAGGTCGTTTCAATTTGGAAGAGTTCGCTTTGATTTCAAAACTCTTAAAGCTGGCTTAGAAAGGTGTCCAGTTTGATTTGAAAAGTGTCCGATTCGACGTGAAAATGGTATATTTTGGTAGACGGAATAGCGGTTGAACATGTCTGGATGGAGAAGTCATGGAATTTACAGTCTCACTAATCTACCTTCTTCAAAATTGCATTATTACCATTACATTATTACCTTCATTAAATTAAATTAATCTACCTGCAACGTGTCTTTTAACAGAATGTGATGCTAATCGCCTGCAGTATTTAAAAATAATACTCACTGCTCCCCTTCCCACAAGAATGCTTAAGTTTCTACAGTGAATGCACTGTGGAATCTGTGGCAACAATCCCTACAAACGGTGTGCGTGCGCCGCAAAATCGTACCAACGGTGCCCTAATCGGACCCCCGATTACGAAAGCGGCAAAATCAGATTGATTTTTTTTATAATTTTTCGTTGTATTCTGCTGTTTCGGACAGTACACATTGTCTCCTCTTTTTCACGATGGATCTTTCAGGTGCACAAAATTGCGGACAAGGTGTATCTAGGTCTAGCGGGTTTCAACTCAGATGCGGCCACGGTATTGGAGAAAGTCACGTTCAGGAAAACGTTGTACGAGTTGCGCGAGAACCGCAAGATCAAACCGGCGGTGAGTTCTTCCCTGCTGCAGAATGTTCTCATGCATGAAATCCCTTGTATAGGTGCTGGCGACGATGATCTCGAACCTCGCCTACCAACACCGCTTCGGCTCATTCTTCACAGAACCGCTGGTGGCGGGCCTCGATCCGGACACGAACAAGCCGTACATCTGCAGCATGGACACGATCGGATGTATTGCCGCTCCCAATGACTTCGTTGCTGTGGGAACTGGCCAGGAGTATCTGCTCGGCGTTTGTGAGAGTAAGTGTTGGTACTTCGACATGTAGGCGTGTATCAGGTAATGCCGAACAGATTTGGTTACGATTTGAGACTACGGTACAACTATCTGTCTTTTCCAGTAAACACTTGACGAATTGAATTTTAAGTCAAGATTAGAACGAGGTTTCTAAGGTTACAGCTGTCGTGCTTCCAATACGAGTGCGGCGGATTTTGATAGGTACGCTGTACCAGCGCTTCCTAGGCGATTGCAGTGCAAAATTTGTGTTAACTTCATCAAAACGAAACACTAACGGGCAAAACGTCCCTTCAATTCATAAAATCTTTGGAATTAAAGTAGCAAATCACACTGACTATTCGAGAAAGCTCAGCGCTGCTCCAAACAGTAACCAGCCCTTTATATAATCATCACTAAGAAAATCCTGAGGAGGCGTATTCGGCATAAGTGTTGTCAGAATAGTGCATGGTCTTGCTTAGTCTCTTTGCTTTACAAGTGCTCCGACACACCTGTCGGCGTGTCTCGCACTTGCGCGCTTCGCGCGACCTTAGAGAGCCACTACGCAAAGATCACTCACTTCAAGCAGCTGCTCTAATGAAATCCGAAACCACCGGTCAGGAGGTCGATAAAAACGATCGATACTGGCCTTCCCATTAATACTTTCCACTTGATGTTAAGCACTCCATCGGCTTTAATACGCGCGTGTCTCCACCCCCCCCCCCCCTCCCACCTTGATCGGTGAAATCTGGGAGAAAATCGAAGGTACTGGTCTTGAGGTTGGCACCATTCATTGATCGATACTGGTCTCCCCAAAACTTTCCATCTGAATCGTTCGGCAATAGTACCCGCTTATCTCCCAACCACCCCCCCCCCCCGATCGGTTAAATCTGAGAGAAAACCGAACCGAAACGACCGGTCAGGTGATTCATAATATCGATCGATACTGGCCTCCCCATTGAAACTTCCCATCTGATGTGGAGCACTCCTTCGGCCATAGTACCCGCGCTTCTCCCACCCCCCCCCCTGATCGGCTAAAACCTGGAGAAAAGCGACATCAACGGTCAGGCGATCGATAATGTCGATTGATACTGGCTTCCCCATTGCACTTTCTACCTGACGTGGAGCACTCCTTCGGCCATAGTAGCCGCGGCTCTCCCCAACCCCGGTCGGTTAAACCTGGAGAAAACCGAACCGAAATCACCGATCAGCCGATCCACAATATCAATCGATACTGGCCTCCCCATTGAAACTTTCCACCTTATGTGGAGCACTTCTTCGGCCATGGTACCCGCGCGTCTCCCACCCCGATCGGTGAAATCTGTGAGAAAACCGAAAGTACTGGTTTTGAGATTGGCCCTATCCCATTCAAACCTTCCATTTCCTTTCGAGGTGGAGCATTCCGTCGGCTCGGCTGTGATACCCGCGTGTATCAGACCACCCCCCCCCACCTTCACCCCAATCTGGGAGAAAACCGGTCAGGAGATCGATAACATCTATCGATACTGCAATTCCGATTGAAGCTTTCCTCCTGATGTGGAGCACTGCTTCTGCAGTAATACCCGCGTGTCTCCCACTCTCCCCCGCTCGCTTAAACCTGGGAAAAACCGAAACGACTGGTCAGGAGATCGATGACATCTATCGATACAGGCCTCCCCTTTGAAGCCTTCCTCCTGATGTGAAGCTCTTCGTCAGCAATAATACCCTCGTGTCTCCCATCCCCTTGATCGGTTAAATGTAAGAGAAAAAGTACCGCTCAGGCGGTCGACAATATAGATCGATTCTGGCCTCCCCATTGAAACTTTCCACCTGATGTGGAATACCCGCGCATCTCCCACCCTCTCTCCTCCCCCCGCCCCCCCCCCCCCCACCTTCACCTTGATGTTCAGTGTGGGGTCTGGGAGAAGATCGATAACATCTATCGATACTGGAATCCCGATTGAAGCTTTCCATCTGATGTGGAGCACTGCTTCGGCAATGGCACCCGTGGCTCTCTATCCCCCGATCGTTTAAATCTGGGAGAAAAGCACCGCTCCATATCAACTGATGGCGATCGGCACTTCAAAATCGGAATTCAGGGTCGTCTTTAGCGAACTCGATCACCCCCAGAACTGAAGTTTCGGACCGCTCGAAAAACATCCACAAAAATCGATAATACCGATCGATATCGATTGGTCGGCTTCAGATTCGTGTTCGGCGACCTCGATCACCCCCACGACTAAACTTTCGGACCGCCAGAACGACACTCACAAAAAAATCGACAATTACGGTCGATATCGATTAATCGACTTCAGATTCGTGTTCAGCGACCTCGATTACCCCAGGGCTGAAGTGTCGGACCGCTCGAACAACATCCACAAAAAATGGATAATATGGATCAATATCGATTGGCTCCCCTGCTATGTAGGTCTTCCATCGATGATCATCTAAAGGCCCAAGCACGGTTGCCGACGTGTTCGACACGTCCACGGCTCGCCATGCACGGTTGCAGACGTGTTCGGCACGTCTACTGCATCGTCATGCTCGTAGACGGCGTCTGGCTATTTTCTGCTACTTTCGCGCCCCAGATGTTTTCGCCCCGATGTTTCTGCACCTGATATTTCCTCCCCGGCGCCGATCGATATCATCGCTCAGCGCGTTTCTATAGAGTATGATACCATTTTCTTGTTTTCATTTTTATTTGACACTTCTAAGCAAGCTTATTGCTTTCGAAATCAAATTGACATCTTCAAAAATCAAAGTGGACGTCAGCCACATTAAAATAAGGCTGCGGAAAGGTTGGAAAAATGTTTTGTTCAAAGAAACCGGTATTACTTACTTTGGTATTCAATAAAATTCAATAAGTAAACATACTGTTTGAATTTTTATAAAATTTTCATTATTCAAAGAATAAATCGCGAGTTTAGAGTTTATTCTAGAGTACAGGAAGTAGAATTTTATGGCGTGTGGAAAGGAAGAGATTGTGCCACGCGCTCGTAGAAGTGCTCGTGATATTCGTTTAATTGGTAGTAAAAATTCTGCGTGCGATGAGTAACATAGATGTTAACAGTACAAGAAGTACAGTTGTAAAAAAAAAAACTCCCACACATCGCTATTCCAAGTAAGCGCCATTGACAGTGGCTATCAAATGAAAATCACAATGACCTACACGAGCTAGTGGAGCGATTCTGTTAATACACTAAGGGACTTCTGCGTTCTGCCTTAAGACAAATTTGAATCATTTTTTTTGCATTTGAAAAATGCAATTTTAATAGAACATCAAACAGTGAATTCACTTATTAAAAATTTCAAACGAAGATTCTAGCTTTTAATTGAACAAAGAATTACTATAACCGTGTTGGAGAGTCCAGATTAATCTGGAAAACGACCGTCTTCGTTTGGAAGATGTTCAGTTTCATTTAAAAAGCGCCAAGTTTTCATAAAAGGGTGTCCAGTATGGTTTGAAAAGTGTTCAGTTTGGAGTGAAAATGGTATGTAACGGCGCCGTCTTCAGGCTTCTGGAGAGAGAATATGAGTCCTGACGAGCTGTTCGAGGCTACTGCCCAGTCAATACTTTCTTGTCTGGAAAGAGACGCTGCCTCTGGTTGGGGAGTTGTTGTCTACACCATCACAAAGGACAAGGTTAGTTATTTGCTTGTATCCGCTTACATTTGGTCGCGCAGATCGCAAACCTAGTGGCTTCATCTATTTATTGACGGCTGAAACTGTCGAAAACCTCTTGTCAAAAAGTAGGTGCTACGAGCGTACGACGTCTAGAGCGATAGACTATCTTCATCCTCCTTCCGTAGAATTTGCAAAAAAATGAAGACAATAAACGCGCGTACATATGCAGTATAACCGTACAAGGACACCTACTTTTATTGCGGCTAAGGTAATGCTGCCTTGAGAGGGAAACATGTGCAGTGGAACTTCCTCTCTAGACATCATCGTTAACTTTTGGGAGATAGGGATATGTGAACGTGTTGGTTGTTTGGAACAGGGTTTGTGTCCCACTTGTAGTGTTTCACTCTCTGGTGGAGTTCCGGGTGGATGTGGATTCACCTTGTGTGTTACTGTAGGGACGTTATCGTCTGCAACTGCACCTCAGCTCAGTGCCGAAGCCTGTTCTTTTCCCATCAGACCTACTTTTCCAGTTTTTCTTTATTGACTCTTGCTTCTCTACCTCGGGTCACTGCCGAAGTCTTTTTCCGTTGTCGCTGTTTCTTCCAAGTTTCCATTGTTATTCTTGTTGTTCTTATCTTTCGCTGCTATTGCGCTCTTCTTATGCGACATTGAACAGTCATCCGTTGTGTGTAGCCATATTGCTTGATATGGGATTGCCCCTTTATAGGGTCCGCTTCAAGAATTTGTGATATTATTTAGTATCCAATGTGATAAAATGTTCAGAATTTAACCAGCTGAATACCCTTCTGTTTTAAAGATCTGGGATTGTTTTCAGATGAATATCAGCACGCTGAAGGGAAGAATGGACTAGAAGTACCTCACGTTCACATTCCTGCTCTATGGCGATTTCCTTTGTTTTGACAGTGGCCTGATAGTGAATGGTTCAGCAGATCAGCTATCGCGTTGAGCTGAAAGTTGTAATAAACTGAAGTAAATTTTATTTAACTGTGTCCTTTTTATTTCGATTAAATACTCTGTACGCATGAAGGATTGAGCATTGGTCTGTGATAATCTCATATCTTCTGCTTGCACCGCCCACCTGCCGATCGCTTATATGCTGCGTTTTCTTTTCCTCGCTATTTCACGTGATAACTAGGCAGGGATAGAACGAGTAGAACTTGGTAAGACGGAACTATTATCTAAACTAACACTGAGAGATAAAAAGACCAGTGATTGATTTGAATTGGATGGATTCACGGCTGTCTTGGAGAATGGTTTACATTGTTGGAACAACATCAACGCCTTTTTCCTTTGTGCTACAGCTACTTGTTTTAGATTGTCTCAAAGAGCAAGAATTAGACAGTAGTTCTCCGTCTTCTAGCTCAAGTTACGCGGAATAATGCATCGGAAAGGTGTAGGTTTTACGCTTGTTCAATTAAAAATTATTTGTGAAAATCTATTTGGATGAACCAGTAGTTCTCATAAAACGTACGTCCAGCAGCAAAAGTAAAACTGAAACCTCGAGGAATCAGAATTGATCTAGAATTGAGTACTCGTTCCATTCCCCATCGAGGCGTCTCTTCGCTAAGGAATGTTTTTTTAGGAATAGTAGACATTCATGGAGCGAGCCACCGATTGCTCAATAATCCACGCGCCTCCAATGTATTGAGAGCATGTGAACGTAGTACGTGATTCCTTATAGTTCTGGTTGAGCGAAGAAAAGTGTCTCCTGATGGCGCAGCTGTGTGTATGATTGCTCAATTTTAGGTCCAGCTAAAGGTTTCATTTCTGGGCAAGAGCTTCACCAGGTCTGACCAAAGAACTGATAAAAATTGCTTCTCGGATTTTGCATTCCTTCGGTCAAGACATCGACGAAAAATCGTGCATTCTTCTAGTGTAGAACTGCACATAGCTGGCTTTTATTATGATTATGTAGAGTCACGCTATTCTGCACGAAAGCATGATGCAAACGCCTGACGGACCTTAAGGCTCACTTGATCAATTAAAGATAGCATATAGAGGCTCTGTACGAGGGATGAGCGGAAATTTTTTCAAGAAAAGCGGATCACGGAAACGGAGATAACACAAAACTCATAACCTCATTTAAATTCTCATACGCATATCGCAATGGTGGCAATAGCTAAACTACTGTTAACGGATTTAGGAAAGGGTGGTAGCATGTGACTTCCCCAACATCAATAACAGTAAAGGATCCTTGCCTTTGAATCATTATTAGAATGGCTTTTCAAATATTACTAGTTCAACAAATCGAAGTTTATGTAAAATCTTTCTATAAGTAGGAAAATAGTATTCCAGAAAATGGAAAAACAAGGAAGGCACTGTTAAACAGCCTAAGATTGCTTACAGAACTCTGAGCTAAATTGGTGTTCCAAACAAGACCTAGGATGCTAGGAAAAATGAAGATATGCATATGCTCCGGCTGAGGAAATCAGTTCTTGTTTTCTTCAATCAAGAACTTTTGAAGCGTTTTTATAGTCTTGGACTATGCTTCGTTTACAGGTAGTCCGACTCTGGATGTCTAAAATTAACTAATCCTTCTACTCCGAAGCTCTACCCATGCTTCAGTTCTGAGGTCAAAGGTGATATTTATAATTCACAACCCGTGATTTGATGTTCGATTCCTCACTTTCCACGAATATCCAAAGCGTTAGGTCCGGCAGACTTTTGTGGCTAAGAATGTGCAAATCCTTGTTGCAAATCCAAATCCTATGCAAATTCTCCAAAGAGTCGAGATCAAGCTGCAGCTGGAACCTCGATGGAGTTCCCCATCTCTGTCGGGGTACACCAGGGTTCTGCGCTTCCCCCCCCTCCTCTTTGTTGTCGTCATGGATGCCATCACACGAGATCTTCAGAGGTCCGTCCCTTGGACGTTGCTTTATGCCGATGACGTGATGCTCGCTAGCGAAGATAAAGGAGAACTCGAGCGAGAGTTGCAAGCTTGGAGTGATCGCTTGGAGCGGTTTGGACTCAGATTGAACGTGAAGAAGACCGAGTATTTAACGACGGACGTTACCGAGTCCAGCTCCATCAAGGTCAACGGCATCGAGCTTCCACGCTCTGCGGTCTTTAAGTACTTGGGATCAGCAGTCGCGTCTGACGGCAAACTGATGGTCGAAGTGAATTCACGCGTGAGTGCAGCTTGGTCCAAGTGGCGCTCGTTGACTGGCGTGCTCTGCGACAAGAGGTTACCAGAGCGCTTTAAGTCGAAGATCTACAGAGCAGTCGTCCGGCCGGTAGCGATGTACGGCGCTGAGTGTTGGCCTGCGACCAAGGAAGTTGAAACGCGCCTCAGCGTCATGGAGAGAAGATGCTGCGCTGGACAGCAGGAGTCACGCGCATGGACCGCATCCGAAACGATGCTATTCGGCAGAAGTTCGGTGTCGCGCCGATAACTGACAAGATGCGCGAAGCTCGCTTACGATGGTACGGCCACGTTCTGCGTGGAGAAGAAGACAGCGTCCGCAAGATAGGCCTTAACTTCGAGGTAATAGGAAAGCGGCCTAGAGGGCGCCCGAAGCAACGCTGGGCTGATACGTTACATACGGACTTGAAAGCGGCTGGTGTCCACCCTGATCTAGCGTTGGATTATCGGGAAAGGTGGCGTCATGACACCAGAATAGCGGACCCCGCTACGAAGCGGGACAGACGCTGAAGAAGAAGAAGAATGTGCAAATCCAACGTTCTTCTCGATGCAGTAGTTTTGTTTCAAATTTCAGGAGCGTTTTTTTCGGTATTTATTTATTTATTTATTTAACTGCGTCTCAAGAACGCGCACTATATGTGTGAACAACAAAAAAATACGTATGAATACTACAGTTTTACACCACAGATCAAGTGGGCATCGCACTGCTTGCATGAGTAAATAGAGCGATTTCTATCAAAACGCCTGCATGCTATAGGTATGAATTTTTTAAACCCTAACACAGTGCGTACACTTATGGACGTATGCACTCTCAGCTAGAGAGGTGATCCACATCATCTAGCTGGGAATCGGCGTTTCTTTGGGTAGTTTTTTTTGAGTTTTCCCTAAAAAGAATCCAATTTGGTTAGCACTCTGCTCCAACACAACGATGCACCATCGTCTTGAAAGCAACGCAACCACAAAAGTGGTGACGTATAGCTGATTTCTTTCTTCTGCCTCCTGTTTAAGTTCAAGTAGCGAATAGTTAGTACAAAAGAATCAATGAGTGGTGAGTCACCTTTTCCGGCCCAAAAAACGGAACGGAAGGACTAAAAACGCCCGGAAACCGGAATTCAGATCACGGAAACGGAAATTCGGCACATCCCTGCTCTGTACATTCATTGTCATCGATCCAGTCATCCAGCTGATCGCCGCATCCTTCATCCATGGCCTGTGCCTTACAACACGCAATCTGTGCTTATGAGCCTCGGTGTTTGCAAACGTCGGAAGCGCTGCTACGTGGGAAGTTCTGATTAAATATGAAGCGCGAGCCGTGTCGCAGAGCATAAACAATGCTGTTTGTGGAGACCGTAATGGAGTAATATCCGGAAGAGGCTCTGATTACTTCAAACCGGCGATTTTCTCGTGCGCTTCATGAGTGCTATCCAGCTGCAAAGGCGGATCTCTGTCCCGTTATCGTTAATCTATCCACTGCGTAATGTTCACATCCTAAATTATACTGTTCAAGCTACGGCTTGAAAAATCCCATTTCATGGTAAACTTAGCGATCTATACAGCTCCGTCCGTTTCTCTCGAATCCGAACTTCCGCTCTGAGGTGAGCCCATGATCTCGACTTGCCGGCTTGAACATTGCGTGTTGAGTGAATAATTTATCGTGGGACTCATGGCGTGATTCCCGACACTTAGGGACATGCTGATAAACAGCCGCCCTTTTATGACATCTACTTGCAGAGCCACCCACTCTCGCTATTATTCAGCCGCAATCGCTTTTTGATTGGCTTCGTTGCGCAGATGATGCGCGGCACGGCGGCCGTGTTTAGCGCACAAGCCGATTCTGCCACACATCCAGATTTTGTATGCATAGCTGTGTTTGACGTAGGCCTAAGGAGAGAGACGATCTGCAGAAAATTGTTCTAGAGGTAGCAATGATTTAATGTATTAAAAGTGGAGATCGCGCCGGGCACTCGACGTGAATTTTATTTGATTGCTAGTGTTGAAACAGAGTTGTGAGACTATACGTGTTTTTTATAAGTATTCTTGTTGTATCGTTTATATCTGTGTTACTCCACACAGACATAGTTTCTGATATCTGTCGGATGAAAATCGATACGATCTAGTCGGGTGCATTGCGCGCTGTCTTTTTAGGTTAAGGGTTAGGGGGTAAGGTTAAGGGTGAAGAACTGCGTTATTGAGTCCCTTTTGGGATGAGCCACGCATTCTACTCTACGGGAAGTCATGGAGGCGACTTGAATGCGTATATGGTTATAAAATGGCTTGCGGCGGCCAGCCGATGAACAAGTCAGCGCTTTATTCTTCTTAGACAAGTCTGGTCGCAATTCACTTACCGCGGAGGGATGGAAGGCTTGGTTGGCCTGGGCGGGAAATCCGAACCAGGAACCTGGTATCGGGTCCACGCGACAGTCGCGCCTCCTCCGACTGCGCTACACGCGCCCTTTTTGTTGCCCTTCTGAATTTAAAGTAAAATTTAATTGATTATTTTTCCCTAGAAAACAAAATTTCAGAGTATTCATTTTTTGGAGCAGGTGGATTAAAAAGCTTCAAAAAAGCTGTAAGTTGTTATAAAGTTAGCATCCTCTAAACTGCAGAAATGTCTTCAAACCCTCTTTAAAGCGCAGGGAAGCAAAAAAAAACTAACGACCCCAAAATGGACCCATACAGCAAAAGCGGCCGGCGAAAAACTGGAACGCTTGCACGGTTGTTCATTCACTCTTCTTCTTCGTCTTTTTCTTCGTCGCTGGATCTGCTCTTCTGTTGTCGTGACGTCACCTTTCGCGATTCTGCGCATCACTAGGGTGGACGCGATTTCATATCCTTATCCATCTGTAACGTATTGGACCAACGCTGCTTGGGGCGTCCTCTAGGCCGCTTTCCTGACACTTCCAACTTAAGGCCTATCTTGCGGACGCTGATTTCTTTTCTACGCAGAATGTTGCCGTGCAACTGTGAGCGAGCTGCGCGCATTTTGTCAGGTATCGGCGCGACAGGGAACTTCTGTCGAATGGCATCGTTTTGAATGCGATCCATGTGTGTGACACCAGTCGTATAGCGCAGCATTTTTGTCTCCGTGACACTGAGACGCGTTTCAGCTTCCTTGGTGGCAGGCAACACTCAGCGCCCTGTATTGCTGCTGGTCGGGCCTATAATTTTCGACTTCAAACGCTCTGGTATCTTCCTATTGCAGAATACACCTGTCACCGAGTGCCATTTGGTCCATGCTGCACTCACGCGTGAGTTCAGAGTTCACCCATCAGCCCGCAGTCGGACGCTATTGCTGATCCCAGGTATTTAAACATCGATGTGCCTGCATTCGCAGTACCGTTAATCTCAATGGGGCCGGACTCGTTCAAGTGAGTCGTTAGGTACTCGGTCGTCTCGACCTTCAATTTGAGTCCGAACATCGATCTCGCCAGGCGGTCGCACCATGCTTGCACCTGCTGCTCGAGATCACCTTTGTCTTCGCAAGTGAGCACCATGTCATCAGCATATAGCAGCGTTCATGGAACAGGCTGCTGAATGTGGCATCCATAACGACAGCAAAGAGCAGTGGGGAAAAGCGCAGAACGCACCCCAACAGAGATGGGAAATTCCATTGAGGCCCCAGCTGTAGCTTGCACTCTACTGTTTGGGCAAGAGTAGAGCATCCGAACCCCCTCTACAAGTTCCTCAGGTACGTTATGTTGCCACAATGCCTACCATATGACCTCACGCGGTACGCGATCGAAGGCCTTCTTCAAGCCGAGAAAGGCTATATGCACACGGGCTGTAGGAGGACTTGAGATGTCACGATTTCTTCTATCGAGGATTCGCACGAAGATCTTCATGCTGTGGGAAAGCAAGCGAATCGGGCGGTAATTGGAGCAATCTGTAGGACTGCCCTTCTTCTAAATCGGATCGTCTCACTTTGGTGCCAACACTCCGACACTTTCTTCTCCTTTAGTACCTGATTGAAGAACTTAGTCAACCCTCAGCAGGACACCAGAGCTTCGATTTCCATAAATCAGCTGCCAGGTCATTGTCGCCGTGTCGGGCTTCATCTTCTTCAGGTGCGATTCTATTCCTCCACGGTGATCTTGTGAACGGGACCGTGAACAGAAGCCACAGAAGGGGTGGCCGGATAAGGAAATTCCATAGTGAAAATTTCCTCAAAGTAATCAAGCCACCGCTTCAACGCCTTTTTGCGTATATCAGAAGATGGCCGCTCTCACCATTGATGCCAAAGAACTTCCAATATTCTTGGTTTCGCTGTGGCGGTCTTAGCAAGTGGGGACAAATACCGCTCACCATCACGAGTCTCGAGCTTTCCGTTGACGTTATTGTAATGAGTGGCTTTTGCAAAAGCCACGTTTTTTTGTGCAGCCTTCTTTGCCTTCTGATACTTCTGTCAGTTATCGGCTGTTTTGTCGCCGAGAAACACAAGATAAAGCGACTTCTCTCGAACCTTCGCTTTCACATCGTCCGTCCACAGCCATGTCTGCTTGTCGACTTTGCGTTGTCGCCTTCTTCTAAGTTTCGTCGACAGTCGTGACTGTCGAGAACCGTACGCGAGAAATCAGAGCTGCTTCTTTCTCTTCCATTCGCCACCAGTTGACTCTTGCTGCACCGCATCGCTCAACCTGCTCCAGCCTCGGAGGGGTGATCTTTAAAGTGCAGATCAGCCATCGATGCTGTGGGGCGAGCGTCTCTACAGTACGAGTTTTGCGTGTGTGACAATACTTTAGTCGCGATCGTTCACAAGGACAGAATCTGATGGTAAGACCTGAAACTCCCGCTATATGTATATAGTGTTATATGAGGTGGGAGTCGCGTTTTCGGAAGATGATATTCACAATTTTGAAGTTATGCGATTTCACATACTTAAGAATACGCTCCCCAGCAGCATTACGAGACACTTATACGAAACCACCATAGCAGCTGTGCCCCTCTTTCGTAGCACCTATGTCTCCTTTAAGATCACCAGCGACGATGATGACATCTTTCGACGGTACCTCTGCTATCTTCTCGTCAAGAAAGCTCCAAAACTGATCTTGGCTTGCTCTGAGCAGCCGGACTGTGGAACATACGCATAGCATGGAGAAGAGTGATAGAATCGCTCCTTAGCGGCGACAACAATCTTCATCAACCGATCGTCAAAACGCTCGACGCTTACAATCGAGTCTCGCAATCGTTCTGGGAAGATTATGTCAACCGCTGATGGTTCTCGAACTTCCACCGAGCCTTGAAGCCTCGTCCTATGTCCCTTGACTTGCGGCAGGACCACCTCGAGTCCTGTGTCGCACAGAAATCAACTCTTCTTCGCTCCAGTGCCTCTACCAATTCGCAGGAGCGGCCCGTCAACGTACTCACATTCAGCGTAGCTGCGCTGGTCCTGCTTACGATACAGGACTTTTGGACTGGCTCAGTTGCCCCCACCCCCCCCCCCCCCCCCCCGATGCCGTCCTCGCATCAAGGACCCTCGCATACTTCTTGCACTCGCAGGGCTCTGTAGCGAAATCTCGAAAAATATGACTCATCAAACATCATGTTATGTGACATGAGGCTTTCATAGCACGGCCTGTAACAGGCTGTCACCTGCAGTCGAGTGTCCATGTTCAGCTTAGCTCACAAAGCTAACAGTTTCCAGTCACACCACGTGGAGAAACGGACGTCATCACCGTTGCTCACCCTATCCACCTGAAACACTAGACCCTATGACTGTCACCTATTTCGACTCGTAAAGCATTTCTGGCGAAGAAAAACTTCAGAAAAATTGAGGATGTTGAAAGAGCGGTCAGCGACTTCATTGACTCCAGTTTCCCCAGTTCTGAGAGAACGAAATCGTCGACATGCCCATTGGGCGACCGTAGCGAGCAACGGTGATAATTATATCGATGATTAAATTCTGCATACTTAACAAAAGGAACAAAATTGATTAACGGCTCGCGAATTTCTGGCCATTCTAATACAAACTTCTCAGAAACCGGGGCTGTTGAGGTTTCGGCCGTCGTTCATAATAACAGAGGTGATGAACATCCTCAAAGCATATGTCGGTTTCTTAGAGACCGATAAATGTTATAGTGCTCGACGCTGACCTTAACGATGAGAGCGTAGGTGTGCACTATTGAAAGAGTATGAAGCCCTACACGTCATGAACATCGCCTCTGTCACGTCTGGGTAGAAGAAGTTCTGTCTCTTGTCCCCACTCTGGCACTGCTCACCTCTGCTAGCCAACTGAACGCAAGAACCGTCGTTCGTCATCGTTGGGTTCCAGTGCCTTAGGAAAAAGCAATTTCAGAGGTTTCTCGCCTTCGCAAAATGCTGTTTGCCAACTTCCTTGGATGAAAAGGACGTTGAAAATCGCTCAAACACCGTTTAATTAAGCGTAAATCCCTCGTCGTCGTCGTCGCCAAATTCATTAGACAAACGAATGTTGCCCTTTCGGGGGATTCGTGTTTTTCGCCCACAAAACCATACTTCAGCCCTCTGTTGTGCCTCTCATTTCTCCTTCACTTTGTCTACGTATTAGGCTGGCCGGAGAGTTCTGGCGGCTTTTGTGCAACCGCTTTTCGTTTGTTTATTACTGGATCAATATTCAGCTTACTCGCATTTTTATATAATGTCTAATACAGAATTCTTCGCTCTGTCTGGCGGAATAATTTGTTCCCCTGATTGTGTTTCTTCGATGACTTATTGATGTATGTCGACAGAGCAATTCCGAACAATATTTCTTTTCAAATTCAAACTGAGCCAATCCGCAATCGAAACATTCACTCAAATCAACCATGTCTGGGGCCGAATAGTGTCGGAGAAGGGTATCCGTTACAGAAGAACAGGCACTGCTGTAACATATGGTTTGAAATGTCTGAGAAAGATGGAAAAGCTCGAAAAGTGGGTGGCCGTCGACTTGTTTGATCGCCAGAAATTGTCTTTTTTTAAATGAGTCTTTCCTGCGATCCGAAGGGATCAAGAAACAATGATTTTTTGTCAAGTTCGGGCGGGGGCTTTAAAACCTTAGGCAGTAATTTTCGTAATGTGCTCGTTGTCTTGTAGAGATTGGTTACAGGAGCAACCATGAGTTAATATTTTTCGACTTGGCTCAAGCTAATAAATAAAAAACCTCGATCCCCCTTTGAGTACGTACTTTTAAAAGAGTACGTTTATTTGCATCATAGCTTCGCTGTATTACGCAGAGTGGTTGGTAATGTGCGAAAGGTTCCAGTTCTTATTGTTGGTGAAGGTAAGGTTGAGAAGTAGCTCGTTTCTCTGGCACACGACGGAGGCGGCTTTCTCCTTCTACTAGGTGTTCTGTTGCTTGTTAGTCAGGTTTTCGAGGTTTCCATTGCTGTGTTTTAATCCTCTCCATTCGCGAGTAAATACATCAGCTTTCGTTCATATGCATGTCCAATTTCTGCATCCATTTCGCTGTTGGTTCTTTCCGACTCTATCCTCCACACCTCCTCTACATGGATCTCGCCAGCGCTTGCTAGCCAATGCCACATGTCGAAAAGATGAGCAACATTGGAATGCTGGAACCCCCCAGCCAATCAGAGCTAAACAGAGCACTGACCGAACGCACGCCAGCCAATCAGAGGGTAGACCGTACAGTTCCTTTTTCTGAATGACTCATCCATTCGATGATACGATGCGATTTTGGTTAAAGCCTAGCATGCACTTCTAAAGACTACTCTATCTATGCTTAGAAAATTCTCAATCTTCAAGCCAAATCCAATCGAACGTAGAGTACGAGAGTCCAACACTAGTTCGGGAACACTAGTTTTTGGATCAGCCTACTGACAAGGGAAGGGTCTGAAGCGTATATCTGAACGGGGAGAGCGAGTCATATAGGAAGAATTGTCCGCGAGCGGCTCGCAACGCAGCAGATAGTGACGTTGTTTCATGCGAGGGATGTCGGGGGTTCAAATCTTCTGCGTTGTTGTATTTTTGCATTTCTACAGATTGGTTGAGATTTGAAACATTATGACGTCTATACTGTTTTCAAAGGCTTTTTGCGCAATTTTCCAGCTGCATGCTGTGGTTTTCAACATACTTACTTTGATACTCTGATACTTTGACGGTCCTTATGTCGGCTAGAGGTCTTCTCATCCGGGACCACAACTCTTCCAGACCGCTCGATCTCTGGCTGCTTGCATCCAGTGAGGCAGACTCCGCTCTCTGAAAGATCTTGAGAATGAGTCTGCCCATCGCGTTGGCGGTCGTCCCAGTGGTCTCTTATGGTCTCTCGGGAGCCATTCTGTGACACGGAGACTCCATCTATCCGGCATCCTTGACCTGATCGGTGACTTCGCGAATCGAACTGAAGGCTGCCCATGCTGCGCGTCTCCTGCTGGCGATTTCAGGAGCGAGGTCGTTATCCATGTTCAGCTCTCTTCCCAGTTAGACGTAGGAGACGACCTTTTGTAGAGCGACTCCATTTAACCTTACAAGTTCCGTGTCACACCACTGGTTGACCATAAACTGCGTTTTGGACATATTCATGTCCAATCCAATCTTCATACCTGCCACATTGAGCTCGTTCAGCATTTCCTCGACTTCTGCCGTGCTGGTAGAGATGAGAACAATATCGTTGGCGAAGCGAAGGTTGCTGATCCGTTTACCGTCGACAAGGTAGCCTTTATCGTCCCAGTTCAAGTCCTTTATGGCATCCTGGAGTGCCGCTGTGAATAGCTTGGGAGAAATCGTGTCTCCCTGCCGTACTTCTTTCCCGATAGGAATCTTAAGCTTTCGATCGAACAAATGGATGGTGGTCGATGTGTTCGAGAAGCATTCGTCGAGAAGTCGGATGTAGGGCGATGGTATGCCAGCGTGCACAAGTGCGTTCAAAACGGTGTTGATTTCCACAGAGTCGAACGCTTTCCGGTAATCCACGAAGACAAGGACAAGTGGGATGTGGTATTCGCGGCTCCTTTCGATGAGTTGTGAGACAGTCTGAATATGGTCCATGCAGGAGAAAGAGAGTTTCCAACATAGTGATGTATAAATGTTCAACACCAGTGACACACGGACCCAAAGTGCATGAAGCAGCACTGGTCACAATATGACACTGCAGGCGTACAAGAGACCCAAGAACTCTGGAGACGCCGATTCCATTGCGACTCCAAGGACCCCCTACTCTTTTGGTTCAACGACTTGGCAAAAGAGAAACACATTTTCATACTAATTGAGGGGTGAGAGTTTTTCCCATATGTCTCCTCTCCCCGTTCAGATATACGCTTGAGACCCTTCCCTCGTGAGAGGATTTAGGTTACAAGTTGGACGGGTTTAGCTTCGAAATTAGAAGTGGTCGTATTAAACGGACAGCTGAATTTCGTTCGTCTCGTTGACAATTTGGATAATTTTCGCGCGTCAAATACGTGTTCCTCAACATTTCGATATCTCTGCTTCATCTCCTTGTTCTCTTCGGTTGCCAGTTTTAGGGCGTCGTTTAGAGTTTTTTCGAGCATCGACGTCCCAGTTGTTGGTCCTCTCTCCAGCTATGGAATTGCTCTCAAAGACGGCAGTGTAAAGCGCAGTGGTTGAGTATGAGCTGAGAATCAACAGCACAGCGCAAAACACAGTTGTCTTCAGAAAAATGAATTATTGATGGAAGTACGCCCACCTAGACGAAAATTCTGGCGAAATTTCGCCGTGTGGACGCCTTAGTACCGCGTTCACCCTGACCAAACCTTCTCCCTCCAGCACAACTAGCGAAGATGACAAGTTGTTACCACATTGGTTACAGTGAGGCTCCACAGCCCAATCTAAAGGGCAAGAAAGTAAGCATCTTTGGGCGCACGGTTGTTGAGATTGCGCACTGCACTCGTTTAGAACGTCGCGATGTCGCGATCGTAATGTTTGATGAACTACACCAACGCCATTCACGTGAATTGTTGTGGTGAATGGGTTTAGATTCTATGCTGGACTATGCAGAAGCTCCGCTTTGCACTCTACGTTTTATTGCGCATGAATACTTACATAACTTTCAACCACAACTTTCAACCTGGTATTTTAAGCTGAATCTAGAAGTTAAACAGTTACGTGCATTTTCGATCAAAAATAGAGTCCCTCAGCTGAGAAACTTCAAAATTACTATTACAGTATATTACTATTTCTATTAGGTTGTAACGAATTAAATGGCACTGGCTCGCGCCATTTTTTGGCGCGTCTTTACGCGTTTGATCAAGAACAAACCGTAACATGTGGCATATCATTTAGAAGCGCAAACGTTGCTCTACCGGTGAGTACCAAATATTCTATGTAAAAGTGGGAAAACTTTAGAGTTTTATTGACTTTTTCGCAGATGGACAAAAGGGTAATCCGAGGCATTTACTTGTATGAATTCAAGCTGGGCACTACAGCTAAGGAGACGGACGAGAAGATCAACGCCGCATTCGGTCAGTGATGTTCCACAATTCGGACGGCGTATCGTTGGTATCAGAAGTTCCTGAATGGAGATGAGAGCTTGGAAGAACATGAAGGTCGTGGGAGGCATAGTGATGTTGGTGAGGACAAGCTGAGAGATGTGGTAGAGGAGGATCCACACAAAGGTACCAGGGAGATAACGAAGGTTCTTGGCGTCAGTCACAACACAGCTGCCCGGCATCTGAAGGAAACTGGAAAGACCAAAAAGCTGGAAAGATGGGTGCCTCACGAGCTGTCTGAGGAGCAAGGAAACCGACGATATGAGATCTCGTCCGCACTGCTTCTACGGAACGAAACGGACCCATTCCTTGATCGCATCGTAACCTGTGACGAGAAACGGATAATGTACGACAACAGGCGAGGATCGGCACAGTGGGTGGACAGCGATGAGAGCCCCAAGGTTTTGCGAAGCCGGAATTGCACCAAAAGAAAGTAATGGTGACAGTATGGTGGTGTTCGCTGGGAATTATTCACCACAGCTTCCTCCCTCCCGGTGAGTCCATCACGGCAGAGAAGTACTGCATTGAAATTGAAGAAATGATGAAAAAGTTGAAGGATATCCGGCCGGCCTTGGTAAACCGAGGGCGAGTTCTCCTTCTGCACGACAATGCTCGCCCCCATGTAGCACGAATGACGTTGCAGAAATTGAATGAGCTGAGCATTGAAACTCTACCACATCCTCCGTTTTCTCCCGACCTCTTCCCAACAGACTACCATTCCTTCAAGCATCTTGGCGACTTCTTGGTAGGCAAAATATTCAAATACCAACAGGATGCCGAAAGTGCCTTCGAAGATTTCGTCAATTCCAGGACTTCTGATTTTTATGTATGCTGCTGGGATAAAAAAACTTGTGTCACGTTGAGATGTGTAGAATCAGGTTTTTATTTCGATTAATAAACTTGCCTACAAGCCGATGTTAACTGTTTAAATTTACAGTGGTTCAGTGCCATTTATTTCGTTACAACCTAATATTTGCTATTCATTACATGTCAGAGCATGTTGAAATTCATTACATGAATTCATTACATGTCAGAGCATGTTGAAAATGTTGAAAAGACTGCAAATCAGCGGATTACAAGAACAATTTTATACAGAACAGGAAGGAAACCACCACAGACTTCAAAGTCACATTTTGCGTGATCGTGTATTATATAGTAACAAAACTGAGGCGAGTTAAATGTAATCAACATAACGTCCGGCTCGTGAACGATGGACAAAGCTTGCTCGAGCAAGTATCATTGAGAGTGCGTTTAAATTGTTGAAACGAATGGGAAGCTGTACTTTTTTGGTTAATTGCGCAAACTCTGCAGCTCCACGGCATGTGAAGAAATGCCGCCTGTCTATTGATTTTGGCCTTGGAATTTTTGGCCTTTTTGGCGATGAACGAGCCAATTTAAGAGAAGCTTTCAGCTTTAACCTCAACCCAACTATGAATGGCTTTATAAGCCATTTTATGTCAATCTTGGCACTTTACAAATCAAATCGGACACTTTTTAAGCCAAATTCGACATTTTTCAAAACAAAGCGGACTTTCTTTGAAAGAAATTCAAATTTGAATTCAAAAGCGTCCAGCTAACTTAGAAGAGTGTCCAATTTCAATTTAATGGTGCGCAATTCGGCGTGAAAATTGTGTGCTTATATCTCCATCCTTCCGAGGATTATGTACTGTGGTACCCAACGGTCGTTTCTTCGTTACACTGATCCAGGGCAACGCTGTTTTTGTCGTGGAAGGTGACGATTCGCGAAAAATGAGGGCGGGTAATTAGTTCAGGGTGGCGGCGATGTGTGATCTCATACATAATAGCCTCACTAGATTACTCGAATATTACTGCGTTTGTTTTCTGTCGGGCAAATAGGATTCCCAGCGGAAATTTTAGAAGCTGTTCCATCGGTCGCTTTGCGTACTGTTCCGGTGTACACCGTAAACAGTTCGCTCCCACAGTGCGGCAATATCGTCCTTCTAACGTGTTCGAATATGATTCTGACGTCTTGTCCAATATACTTCCGACCCTCTCTTCCACGCCATATGCTGATTTGTGACTTAACGGCCTTCTGTACTTTTCACAGTGCCGTGGTCTTCATAAATAAAGTAGCTGTATGTGTAGCGTTAGCCCATGGAATGCTGCTCTTCCTCGCGTTAGAATTTCGCTAATTGAAACCATTCGTCTAGTTTTTTCTCACTCGCAACTGTCCGTTACTAATTGATCGACAAATTAATTTTTTCGTGGTGTGGATGTAACCCACGCGTGAAGCACTGCATTGTGTGGATAAGAGAAGAGTACAGTGGAGCTACATAGAACATACCGCATTATAAGCGCCACAGCATTAGGGAGAGCGAAGTTTTCTGAAACCTTCCAGAGTTTTCTCTGTAACGCCTACCGAATTACACTAACAAAGCTTTTGAGCATACATAAACTGATAAAAATAACAATAACCCTAGATTTTTTAGAAATAGGTGCTACTAATCAGTAGTCTCGAAGCGTTTTTAAAGACCCGCTCGAATTCTACATACTACAAGCGTTTCTGACTAAACTAGTGACAGGAACGAGCTACAAAATGACGCATTATTCATGAGTTCAGCTGACGATTGTTAGCTGTTGTGGTCTCAGACGGATGTTCGTGAATTTTTGACAGAATTAAGATTGATAGTGTGGATTAACCTTCCTCAGAGTTCCACTGTTTGAAGACACACGTAAGGACTTAAGGGATAACTTATTCTATTAAGGGATTTCCGCTCGTGTTTTCTAGGTTCTTATTTAAGATGAAAAGCATTTCTGAGCCATCGCTTATAGTCGTACAGCTCTCAGCAATATCCGAAGGGTCGACTGCTTGGGCGGCGGTCCTCTTTTCAGCGTCTTTCTCCGCGGGCGCAACGAAACTGTTATTTTGATTTGGAGTGCCCTTTGTAATCTAATTCGTATATTGTAGTAATATAATCTAGATGCTTTGTTGTTCGACTAGCCGTACCGTCGAAAATCTGTTCTACAAGCTAAGGGGTGTTACAGTGGAAACAAATGCTGACGTTCATGACCATGGCTCCTTAATATTCAAGAACCTGAGTTTTGATTGGCATTATAAAGCATTGGTCAAAAAAGCTAACTGCCGCATCTAGAGCCTTTTTAAAGCGCGGAAGACCAGGGATTCTCAAATCTTTCCGCGGGCATACAGGACACATATTAAGCCCATGGTAAGTGACAAGAACAACAGTTTTCAAACCTTCAAAGAGAAAATACACTCTTCTTTTAGAAAATGTTTAGAGCTGCTTCAGTTGTAAGTTGATGTCGAGATGTCCTGGGTATGACTGTTACCAGATACCACTGGTGCTAAGTGAGCTGAAATATTAGGTCCGTTACACCACCTTCGCGAGCGTAACATCCACGATATCCCGTGGCCTATCAACTGTAACACTCTGCCCGGAAAGATAAGCTGTGAGTTCGAGTCTCGTCTGAAGCAAGAGTTTTTCCCGCAATTGAACAGCCTTCCAGCACACTTTGATAGGATTTTTATGGCTAACAAGGGTGCAATTACTTCAAGTGAAGTGTGTGTGTTCGTTTTCGTCTGCTGCCTTTTGCACAGAATGTGGCTGTCCACGTAGTCCCCTAAGCGACGATATAATTGCAAGTGCGCGCTCCCATACCTGTCGCGGAATGCGTCTCGCGAAATTCATAGCGGATTAGCTCTTGGTTCAAGGAGTGCCCTATTCAGACGAATGCGGTCGCGATGAATACTTCATCGTATGCTTCTGGGCTATATAGCGTTCACGGAGAAAACATCGCCTCATTCTGACTTGCCGTGACGAACTGCTTCTGCAGGGTGAACTCGAAGTGGTCCATGGCGGCTTGCCCCCTCAAGTGTGGCCGCGGTTCGATTCCGAACCCGCCTACCCCATACAGCCCGTGTGACGCTTCTATTTGTTTCGGCGCGGCACAATACGTTCACTCACGGACATCCGACAAACTCATTAACACGACCGCATAAGAGTCGAGAACTGACGCATAGCTAATGTGTCTACTCGCTCGTCAGCAACTATTGTAGCGTTCGTCTCTCGCGTTGCTATGTGTTCAGCTTGCGAAAATGTTTGTCGTTTTTGGACACGGTCATTTTGCACGGTCTACATGATTTCTTATTAAATTTTCATTAAATTTTCACATGCCGGTACGGCCGCCAGCCTGAACAGAATTCGATATATTCGAAACACAAACTTTTTCGCCTTGTGTTTCTTCCTGAATTTTGAACGAAGCTGCTCGTCCACTGGCTTTCCGCCTTTCGGTTTGGCTTTGTTTTCAACAGCAATCTAAAGCAAAACCTGTGTACTTCGGCCTAAAACCCATTGAATGGTTTCGATCCTTAGGCCAAAAGAACACTTGAGAAAGCGATGGCTTTCACATGTCATTCATTCATTCATTCATTGTGCCAATTACGTTTGACAGTATAGATGGTGACGAAGTAAGGCGTAGTTCTTGGCCTGTGATAAGAGATCGAATAATATATACAGATCTTCATCCATTCTACGAGGAGATATATCAGAAGCCGTACAGACCCCAAACCTCAATGTTATGATCACAGTAACCCACACTTCGATAAAGCAAATTTGTTATATTACAGCTGTAAAGGCATGCGACTTGAGAATTGTTTACGAGAGTGGTTGTGAAGGGGATTGATATGCTAACTAGAGAAATTTATTTTAATATCTGGGCGAGATGAGTCTGGAATGCATGGGAGTTTCTGTATATGAAAAGGTCGTTGTTCAAACTGTTCCATAGAGTTACGTTCCTTACATGGAACGGCTTTTTGTACTGAGTCGTATTTGGTTTATCGGGTCTTATCCAATATGGATGTCCTCTATTAATACCAATTCGCCGGGAAATTTCAAACAGATCAGGGATATTAAGACTGATCTTATTTGTAGTCAATTGTATATTGTTGCAAGATCTGTAATTTTTCTTCTGAATTCTAAAGAAGTAGGGATAGGCGTTGCTCATACGAAAGGTCCATTTACCCACAACGGCCGAACGAACGATATGTCCAGCTTTGTTGGACCATTTCAATTTCTGTACTTAAGCTACTTTTTTGTGGCGACCAAATTGGTAAGCGGTAGTCATAGCCTTAGTCTTAGTCTCCTAGTTTGTCTAACTGTCCATTTAAAACGTTAGTTAGAAGAAGCTTGGATTTACCTCGTAATTACTTCTTGTAAGTTTTTCGAGTCGTACTACCTTCTTTTCTCCATTTGTTCATTGAATCGTTTTGCGTGTGTAAGCAGACGCTTTGAATAAATGAATATCATGTGCCATATCTATCGAAGAACGCAGCTAAAAACATGCACTTGCTACCATGGGTTTGTGAACAATCGCGTTATTTTTTACTTCATTTCCAGCACGCTTTAAACACCCCACATTTCCAAGCATTTTATGGATTTTTCTCACTGCGGCTCTTACAGTACTCCACATGTTGACAACGTTGAGCACTGCCAAAACATTAACTAATAATGAGCGAAACGGCTCTATCGCAGAAACGCGTTGCTAAAAACATGCTGAGTGTTATTCTGTTCTAGTTAACCCTTACTTGTTTTAGGAATCGATAGCTCACGATTATTGTTAGATTCCAGAGTAGTTCGTCCCCATTTTTCTCACCACAACTAACTTTTCTACCGTCTTCAATTTGCTATGCGTTTTCGAGAGAATTGCAAATCTTCTTAAACAAAGACTAAAATGTGATCGGAAGACTACGAATGCCACATCCCCATAATCACTTTACTTGTTTAAATTCATTCTCGACCGGGATTGTAGCGCGTCTAGGATCGCTATCTTGGTGGAAATTCTATCAGAATGGAACGATCTCTTAGGGTAGAGTAGTAGACGTAGACGTTATTGACTACCTTCACTTGGTGTCTTATTGTTAGCCAGACAGATTGGTCCAGTTCGTTCTTAGCTGACGCTCTTGGTTTTCTGCTAGCAGGGACATTTGTATTCTTTGCGTATTGGTAAAGGCACTAGAACTAAGCCGTTCTTATGGATAAAGGGTAAAAGATAAAGGACGGCGTTACTCAATCCCTTCTGGGATGCGCCAGCGCATTCTACTCCTACTGGATGTCGTGGAGGCGGCATGAATGCGTATTTGGCCATACAATAACTTGCGGTGGCCAGCCGATGAACAAGTCAACGCTCTATCCTTCCCAGACAAGTCTGGTACCAATTCACCGACCCCGGAGGGATGGAAGGCTTGGTTGGCCTGGGCGGAAAATCCGAACCAGGAACCTGGTATCGGGTACAGCCGGCGCCTCCTCCGACTGCGCTACACGCGCCCTTCTTATAAGCCGTTCTTATGATATCCAGTTAAATCCCTTTTCCAGATTAAACCAAACAAATTTAAGGACTATTCCATCTTTCTACTGTTGAAAACAGTGGGAGTTAAGAATTTGGTAGCTGCTTACATCAGTTTTTGTACTACATACCGAAATTTCTTCTTCGTGTTAACGTTGTCATTACCATTGGCTTTATCATAGAAAAGCAAGCTTTCGCAAGCATAAGGGCGCAACTGTGCGGCAACGTTAACTTCGGCTCCTTACACAACAGGGGAGGGGGACGTTCTGCCCCAAAAGCGGCGCGGGCAAAGACTCGGGACAGTACCTGCGACCAACTAGCGTCGACTCGCGCCGTGACAACCGCCGCACCCGCCGCTTCGCGCTGAGCCACGCCAGCCATTGACGCGGAGGCAATGATGACCTGGCCGACCACGGAAGCCCGCAGATCGACCAGATTTGGTGTGATTACAGTCGATAGAGAGCTAGGAGGATCAGAGAGCTTGTAGTGGCGGTCCAGAAATTCGGGTTGATCTGAATCCTACCATCTTCTATATTAGAATTTCGAGCTCTATCGAATGAGCCAGGAAAGAATCTTGCTTCAATAAGCCTTGTAACGTTAAATATCACGTTAAATATCAGTTTTTATTCACATATATCAGGTTTAAATGCGACACATGCTTCCAGGCTACTGATGTGAGCTCTATCATCTTCTGTATTAGAATTTCGATCTCTATCGATTGAGCCAGTAATTATCCTGCCTAAATAACATTATTATTATTATTATTATCATATAATATTACTTTGGATATTCAGTTGCGACTGAATAATAATGTTATTTAGGCAGGATAATTTCTGGCTCATTCGATAGAGATCGAAATTCTAATATGGGAGATATAGGGTTCAGATCAACCCGAATTTCTGGACCGCCACTACAAGCTTTCTAATCCTCCTAGCTCTCTATCGACTGTAATCACACCAAATCTGGTCGATCTGCGGGCTCCCGTGGTCGGCCAGGTCATCATTGCTTCCGCGTCAAGGGCTGACGTGGCTCAGCGCGAAGCGGCGGGTGCAGCGGTTGTCACGGCACGAGTCGACGCTAGTTGGCTCCGCAGGCACTGTCGCACGTCTTTGCCCGCGCCGATTTCGGGCAGAACCTCCTTCACACCACAACAGGTGTACAGAGTGGCTACAAAGTATGGTCCGCAATTTTCTGAGAGTAGTTTCCGAGAACACTCCGCCACTTCAAGGAGACGTAATGTACTTGATAGAGTAGTTCTGACATGTGTTCGTGCCGCGATTCCGCATCGGCCAGATCAAGACTGCGAGTTACGAGTCCATCCTCTCATTGAGTCTCCATCGCGCTCCTCGTGATCGAAGGACTTCGAGATTGCAGGAAAGCTTCACATCAACCACAGAACTGTGAAGAGGATTGCGCGCAGCACAAGCAACCAAAGCACCACCATCTGCCTCGCCGAGCTCGGACCGTCAGCGTACCTGGAGTTCGCAAGAAAATCAAGAGGAAGATGCGGAGAAACGGCGGGGTTAGCCTGAACAAAAATGCTACCGATTCACAGATCCCACGGCGAAGCGATCAGATCACTGTTAGACAAGAGCTGGGGCTCGCAGTTATCGACTCTTTCATGAACATACCCTTATTGAAGCTGCAAAGAGGGATAGGCTTGAAAATGCAAAAAAAAAAACGCCACGACTTCACTCGTGAGGGCCGCTTACAGGGGGTCGTTTGGACTGACGAGAGAATTTTCACTGTTGGGGTTGCTTGCAACAGTTGAAATCACAGACAACTTCTGTCTTCGATCGAGAAAACATCTCGAGAAAGCCATGTGCACTCAGGAACCCTGTTTCCGAAGTCTGTTGCTTTGTGCGGTGGAATACGCAGTAGAACCCTGGTTTTCGTACACAGAAATGTCAACATCAACTCCGATATCGACCGGAATCACTACCTACATATCTATCAAAGAGTTTGTCCGTCGATGACGTTTCGGCAATAGGTGAACGCCTCAGCGTATCTCGTGCGATCAAGATTTTCTGATCAACATGGGGTGCTGTGGCGGCAGAAGAAACGCTGGCTCCTGGTGCTTGACACAGCGGCAACTCAACGCGTTTATTCATTTTCAATCCAGAAGACCTGCCGCAGACGTCGTCCAAGGAGGTGCGTTTGGATCAAGATATAGTTAAAGAGAGGACTTCTAAGAGTGTCTAGTAAGTTGGAGGGGCAGCAGGGGGGGGGGGGAAGAGAACCACTAAAGAGGAACCAGTAAAGGAGGCGGAGCAGTAGAAGAGACCGGTGGGTGGTGGTTCAGTAAAGGGCACCGGTAAGGAGGGGCCAGTGAGGGGGAGACATCACATTTTCTCTCAGATTTAACCGATTGGTGTAGCAGTTGCGTGACTGTGATCGTCGTCGGAAGGGCTTCACAGCAGGTGGAAAGCTTCGATCGATAGGCCGATATCGGTCGATATTATCGATTTCCTGACCAGTGGTGTCGGTTTTCTGCCAACCGATTTATCTGGGAGACACGAGGGTACTAGAGCCGACGGAAGTGCTTTACAGAAGGTAGAAAGTTCCGATCGGAAGGCCAATATCGATCGATATTGTTGATTTTAGTTTTAAAGTGGCGTTCCTTTGTTTGCTTGGCTGTCAGTGGCGGTTAGGCAATCCGTCCCTGCCGTAGCAGTTGCTCGTGGGAATCGATTTTTACCTCAGGATGATCGCTTGAGAATGAGGAGTGAAGATGGTCGCAGTCAATTTGGCGCTAGAGAAAAGTGGGGGACCGCGCTGTGAAGTGCCAGGAGGATTGTCGGACAATCAAAGTCGACAATCGCACTCTGTGAGCAGAACTGTCCTAGATCCTTCGGCAAGGATTTGTGCCCTCAAACTCGCCGGACCTGAACACACTGGATTACTCGGTCTGGAGCCATGCACAGCGAAGGGCTTCTCCGAGCTCTCACCAAAGTTTGGTGAGTTTGAAGGCATCCCTACTTGGGAAATGGCAGAAGATTGATGACGACTACCTTCTGCCTACAATGGAAACGATCACCAAGTGACTCGAAGCCTGCGGCTTCGTACGTTAGGTGTCTCCCTGAGCTACGTTAGCGCGCCACCGCCCCCGATTACGATAGCGTGACGGGTTGTCGAGCCCACCTCGGACGAGGTGCAACGGATGAACAGAGCAGACTTTTTGTCTTAGGGTAGTGATTGACGACTTTATTCGTTTTCGCTTTTTTTCTCCTTGCTCTTCTAATTTTCATATACTTTGGAGCTCTGAGTGACTCCTGCTGGGGGGGGGGTCTCAAAACTTGGTGTGTTGCTCCTTTTATCATGTCGTCTTTGTAATCTCAGAGCCGGCATGTGGTCGGACCCAAAACTTGCTGAAAATAAGAAGATCGAGCAAAAAAAGAGAAAGGATCAGGTCTAGTCTGCTTCCGCACGGAATGTGCTCCAGGGCAGTGCGCGCTCTGCTCAACTCGTCTCATCTCGTCGTGAACCCTCAACCGTGGCGGGCGCGGCACACGTTCCCGGACCTGGTACCTCGGTAACAAAAATAATAATGGATTATCTGCCTTCCTTATCGTTATTTAAGACGAAAAAGCCAACGGACTATTTTGTAACCACCCGGTATCCGAAACCATCTAGAAGAAATTACCAGTGGCAAGTAAATCCTACAAGTTACAAGATTCTTAGGTGTCGCCATATAGAACGTAGTGGAGCAAGCGTTCCAGAACTACTCCACGGTTATCTAAGGTATTAGTCAGTGTCATATGTGCAGCCATTGTTTCCGTCCATACTAGCTCGCGGCATATCGATCGTGCGCTTCGACGCATGCGCCGCGGGACCCCATGGACACAGAGGCGGATTTCCACGTGAACCCCCCCCCCCCTCCCCCTTTTGTAGCGTGTCGACTGTTGAGATGTCAATTTCGCGCTCTAATGCAAGCATGGATCAGTTGTCCTCGTGTACATAGCGTAGCGTTTTTCGCGATAAACTCCAGTAATGACGGAAAATATGAGGACATTTCATTATCCTCCAACACAGGTCAGCATAGGTTTATTGCTTATGGCTAGTTCGTCATGAGATTATCTGAATTATTATTTCTTGCCGCCTGCTTTACTTCCCGTACATTCCGTGAGAAGGTATTCTGTGCGTTTGGTTTCCGACTATTATGCAAGCAAGAGGCCTGTCTCTTTTTTCGCGCCAAACTTCCCGAACACTTGGGATACGAGGCAATCTACAATTGAAATGACCCACTCGGTGCGTCTCTCCGAATGCAATTACCGCCGGGGATTAAAGGACTAGGACTGAGTGTTCGCTCTTCTGAAACAGCCGTTTCGATTTCACATGCATACATCTTGTGGCCGGAATGCTTTTCTTTCAGCGTCGATGTCGCGCTTTAAATTATATCCCCTTTCCTCTCCTTGTCCTTGTTCGTGTAGCGCAACATTTTTTGTTCAGAAAAACCTGAGCAGCGACGTTTCACCAAAAGAATTCAAAGGATGGTTGGAGGGGGGGGGTCACCTTGCAAAAAGTGTCATAGCCCCAAAAAAAAAGAAACGGTAACACACTGATAGTAAAGAAAACAACCAAGCAATCTGTGCTGTCCTCCGCTGACGCGGAGGAGAGCACAGATTTAGGCAGGGGAAGGGACTCTAGGGTGTGGCTCGAGTGGCGCACCCGTGCTAGAATTGCCTACATCCTGGAGTTCCCTCCCTTGCCAGATTCGGAAGCACGTAAAACACGGATATGTAATCGAAAAGCGGAGATAAGACTGCATTCACACTCGCTGTATGTAGCTACTCGCCGCGGCAGGCCATGGTGACCCCCCTCCCCAACTACCATAGCGCCAAATTCTACCTCGATAAGAAAGCTTCCTGTCTTTTATAGTGTCACAATCAAACATAAGGAACTGTTATAGGAACCTAAGCCTAAGCCTGTGCAGCCCATCCTTTCACCCTGACCCACCGAGGGCGATCGCCATTATTCCTCCATCTCTACGCCGCTTGCGGTCATTGTGCTCACGTACCATACTTACTTGTTTTACGCGTTTGACGTAGAGCACGTTCCAGACAGCAGGAACCTTCCAAGAGGCGCTGGGTCACGTTAAACGCGTGAAGGTGAGGTGATCCCGCCCTTTATTTCATGAGAGCGTTTGCGGAGGCAAGGAAAGTAGAAAAGAACAAGGATCTAGCCTTCTACGGGGAGGAGTGCCCTATTCTGACTCTTTGACAAGGGCGGCAAATCCGACCGCAAACAACCCCCAAAGACGGCACCGTGAACTCTTCTACAAGTGGATCTTCCTTTACAATTTCCAAGCCGAAATAGGCCACACTGACCGCTCTACAAGCACTCTCCGAAATGCTTGATGAGTACGGAAGTGATATTACCACATTTGGTTTGAGAAAGTCGCACATAATGGTGCTTGTCAAGGAATGCCTGGACTGCAACATTTTCAAATGGTCCGGTAATTACTTTTTTCAACTAAGAGGTTTTTGCGATGGGACAGCGTTTAACACCGGCTCTAGCAATTTGCTTCATGGGCAAAATTGAACGACCGGCTCTAGAACGTCTACCCATAATGTACTGTCGATACATCGACGATTGCTGTGTCGTAACAACAACTCAATCCGATAAACATTCTTATCACACAATCACAGTACATAAAGTTCACGCGAGAACTTCCGTGCGAAGGCTGGCTACCCTTTTTGAATACAAATCAGGGTTTCTAACGGCCAATACAGTGTGAAATGGTACGCAAGGGCAGCTCCAAGAATATCATCATTCACGCCAAATCAGCTCATCCTTCTGCTGTGAAACGTGCTGTACTTTGCAACATGTTTAGAACAGCAACAGGGATGTGTACGGGTGACGAGGAGCGGGAAGAGTCACATAAGTTGGCCTGCAAAATTGTTAAGCTCAATGGGTATGAAGTGCGAGAAAGCAGAGTGCGACGCGGGCCCAATATGAACGCGTTTAGCAACAAAATCTGTCCTTCACTACCTTCATATCGGACAGTGCCACTGCAGCTGTGCGCCAATGTCTAATGCGAGCAGGCTTGGATATGGAAGTTGTACTGGTAAATATACCAAAAGACAACATTAAACGGCAGCTTGTTCGCAATCGGTTATATGACCGTGTCTGCATAGTGCAGGACTGCGTGATCGGCCCGTATGGGAAGATAGGAGATTGCGCACAAAAAGGCGTCATCTACCAATTGGAGTGTTAGACCTGCGGTGATCTATACATTGGGGAAACTGGGAGGGTGCTAGGCACTCGCGTTAAGGAACACCTTGCTGGTAAGAGAAGGCAAAGCTAACTAACGCCACTGGGTAAGCACCGAAGGGAAGCTCACTCCGGGGACGACTTCAGTGTAAAATGCACGGTGTTGTATCATGAAAACGAAATAGGGACCAGAAGGGCTCTCGAGGCCTTCTGGATTCACTAACGAAATCCAGCCATGAACAACAGAAACGAACGCATCTCCATTACCAGTGAATTCTTGCCTTTTATCCGTTTATGGGAGCTGTGAGATCGCGTATACTGGTTTGTGCACATTTTCGCCTGACCGGCACTGAGAGCAGTATATTTTACCATACCAGTAGGTCTCACTTGCTCCATGGTGGCCAGTTGATCCGGTTTCTTTGCGCTGGAGGGATCGGTGAGTTAGAACGCACAGATGGTAACGTTTCCTGCACTCTTGGGAGCATGTTGTTCCTGGTAAAGAGGTGGACGCGATGTTTTTGATCCAGTGAATTTCACAGAGTCGAAAACATTTCGAGCTTCATTCAGGCCTTAAAAAAGACGAGTTCGTCGAAACATCGGCCGAAATAAAGATTTTATACCAAACCTGGAAGGCAAAAAGGATTTTTAAAAACACTGACTACACCTGTTGCGCTTTTCTAGCGATGACGCCCTTCGACTAGGATAGATCCGAGAACGAATTTGTCCTGCCCACCGTGTGAATAGGGGGCACGTACATAGGTGGTAGATGTGAAATTCGGGTGACACTGAGTACTTGGTGGGCCTCGAAAAAATGTTCCATAGCTTTTTAGTTTGTATGCTATATTTAAGAGGTCTCCAAAATCTTTTGAGACTCCCTTCTTCGGAACAAAAAAGCTATCTTAATGTCACCTTGACGCAAATTTTTAAATTTCTGCTGATTCCATTTCCTCAGTGATACGCTACGGTAAAGCGAAGGACCTTGGTTGAAGTGGGGAGGGAAGAAAACTATCTTGTCTTCGATAGTGAGCCACATTCTTAAAAATAAAATTGGTTATATGCTCAGCAGAAATACTCCAGCACACTCTAGCTCACATCGAAATTTCATAAAATTTCCAATTTCGGACATCAAAAGAGAGAAAAAGTCACCTGAAGTACGTCTAAGAAGGGTAGGAATTTCAACCTGAGCCCGTTCATAACCTGTAACCTTACTGTTGCAGCAAGTTTGGGTGACATTCCTCGGTCACAGGATCTTGGTATTTCCGCTCTCAAACTTTCTGTGCAAATTCTGTGAGTGTTATGAACAGGACTGCCCCTCCCCCGAGCTAGTCTGGCACCAGCGTCTTACATGTTGGCCTCCTTCCTCAATCCTCCTAACTTGCAGCCTCCCTCAAACCCGGCGGTAGATCGACCTACCGATCGAGCTCCGTTTACCACGAGTACTCGATGCGACCGCACTCGGACTAGCGCCCTAGGATGGGCTGCGATCTGCTGCCGACCGAGCGATCAACGGCGGTCTGCTACGTTCTCGAGTATTGCCAAGTGGGCGCGACGCACACCGCTCGCGGCGTAGTGGCGGAGGAATAGTGGCGACCGCTGAGGGCCGTGATGGCAGAGAAGTCGTCGTAGAGATGGAGCTGGTCGGAGCACAAGGCGTATAGGAAGCGCTCACCGCTTTACGAAGCGGCTGACATCCATCGCAAAGGAATCCGATATGACAGAAATCATTGGCGGAGAACCACAAGGCGATCGTTGAGGTTTCCAATAACGACATTCCCCGAGCCTCACCCATCATGCAGCAGTTGTCAGTGTAAACGGTCAAACTGAATACGAGATACCCAAATAAACCAGATTGCCTCCCTTATGGGGTGAACAAAGTGGTTTGCTGGTCCTATGAAGAATTTTGCATAGGCAGAACGGCAAGAACACCTCGATAGAGGATCTGTGAGCATCTGGGGCCCTCAATGCTACCCAGAGAAGTCATTCTCGAAGCAGCAAGACACGCACTAGACCCACCGCTTCGGTTACGGATGCCAATTCTCCACAAGAACATGTCAGATACGGCGGAGGGAAAGGTTAGGGAAGCGCTGGAAATACAGCATAGGAGGCTATCGATAAGCAACAGAGAGAAAATGGAGATAGCTGTGACTCTGATCAGTCTGTAGGGCAAGGAGAGTGACTGCTCAGGTTGATTGCGACACACGACTGGCCACATCACATAAATGGCCAGCGTATGTCTCTGGCCTTTCATTTCCGGCCTCAACCAACACTCCCGTTGATCCCAGGTCCATAGAGTTTTGACACCGCTGTGTAGATCATGAAACGCACCTATGTCTTGTATTCCTGAAGAAGGGCTCACGGCCCGAACCGTCCATAATGAACGTTTACTTCGTTCACAAACAGAGTGTTTGGACTACCAATTGTGGGGGTCAAGCAACCAACAATTATAACGGCCTGTAATGTAAACTGCTGGATTTTTCGAAAGAATAGTTTAAGAAACGGAAGAATCGATAGAAATATCGACTCGTATGAAACCCACTGCCGCCTCCACCAGCCCTTAATGTTACGTCTTTAAGCCCTAGTTTACACTTCCGCCGCCACGCGGCGCACGATCGTCATGGATATCGATTTTTCCTGCCACTCGGTCGATATCAATGCCCTAGTTTATACTTGCGCCGCTGCGCGGCGTGGCACGATGGTCGAGATAGATATCGACCGGGGGGGGGGGAATCGATATCCATGGCGATCATGCTGCCGCGCCGCGTGGCGGCGCAAGTATAAACTGGGGTTATCCCGACCATCGTGCCGCGCCGCGCAGCGGCGCAAGTATAAACTGAAGCTAACGGAACACCGAGCGCTTCCAGTTATGTGTTCACAGCGCGTTCTATTGGAACCTCCAACGTGTAGAAATCTGTGCAGAGCTCTGTATTGCTGTTCCCTTTGTTTGTTCGCGCTATTTTCTCCACAGCACCATGTTTACGATCAATACATCCTGAACCCAACAGCTCCACGTTCCTGACAGAATCTCTTCCCTTTTTTAATTTTTCGGCTTCATATTCGAAGCTCGCCAGCCACTCCCACTCTATACGCCTGGGCTTTTATGCGGCGCAACCTTGTAATAGGATCACGGACTCTATTGGCAGTCGGACATCCGTTCGTGAGAAGCTCCTCACCGTCTGGAAACTAGGATACAGGATGTGTGTCGCCGAAATCGAATTGCACGTGACCTCGAACCGAATTCAAAGCACTGGAGTTGGACACGGTGCTTCGAAGTTTGAGATCGATCCATACACTTAACTTCTTCGACGCCATTCACCGATGTAGGGGTAAACCACGACGTGATTTTCTGGTTGGTAGCCATTATAGTTGCGCTCGAACGAACACATGTATTATGTTGGAGTAGCCGATTATTCGATAGTTCTATAATTTCGAATATTCGAAAAAATTCGCGCTTATTCGATTTTTGACCATCTGAAAAAATTGATGAGTGAATAAATTCGTTCGTTCATTCGCCCGAAAATCTTCGACATCGAATTTACTCATTCATTCATATGTTTGATAAAATTTCTCAAAAGCACAACTATAGTACCTATAAGGCTGTACGCGGCTTAGTCGTCTAGAGGAGCCCAGGCACTCCATCTGTCTAGGACCAGTCATCGGTTTAATACTATTCTAGAAGGGGTGAAACACTGCCTTTAGATTGCTTGACCACCGCAATTCGATGTACAGACTTTAGATGGAGTCGTTCAAGGTGTCCTCACGATAGAAAAATCCAAAAAAAGAAAGTATGCATGGCGCATCCAGAAAAGGGTAACACCTAATCGTGTTTTTGATTGATTTATTACATGTGATGCCACATGTGGAAAAAAAAACAAACGTTAAAAAAAAACAATCACCGTAAAGCCATAAAACATAATCAGGCGAAGTCTGAAAGCGCATAAATCAATATATTGTTTAAGAGACGAACAGAAACGGTCGGCAACAACTAGATGTCGTTACTTCAGGTGCAGGGATATAAGTTTTTTGAATTTTGTTAAACTATGTACTAGGAATTTGCGCCTTTTTGCTCAGTCTGGAGTACTCCGATCCTGCTCTGAAAGCGAAAAATTGACGCCTCAGTCCTGTTTTAGGTTGCTTAAAGACCAATTTTTGCTCTAGTCCTCGCGTACGTGAACATGTAAATTTGAAGAATTTGTGAGGATTCAACCCTACTAACGTTTACGTTATTTTATACATCATGACGAGATCGTTCTTTTTCCTTCTAAGTTGAAGACTATCAAGATTTAACATTTTGTTTCTAATAATTCCGCGAGGAATGCTGCTGTATGTGAACCCAAGGGCACGAATGAACAGCTTCCTGGTGAAGCTATTCTGGACTTTCTCTAGCCTGTCGATTTCGGACTTCTTCCGCGGACAGAGTACACACGTTCCGTATTCGAGAATTGGGCGTACATAAATTTTATATGCCTTAATGAGAAGAGAAGGATCTCTAGAACTGAGCGACTTGAATAGGAGGAACAACCTTTGTCCGGCTTTGCTAGAAATCTTCTACAGTGTTCCTCGAAGCTAAGCTTTGAGTCAAGAAGAAAGCCAAGGTCGCTAACACTATCAACATTTACCAGAGCAGTTCTGTTGACCTCATACGTGTGTCTGGGATTGGAGGGTCCCAGGTGGAGCACTTTCGCTTTATCAGCAGATAAGGGTAGCCTCCACAATTTTGACCATTGAGCAACCTCGTCAATGGCTGCTTGAACACTAATCGAGTCGTCCTCATTCTGCAAGCAACTGAAGATCTTAACATCGTCCGCAAACATCTTACAAGTAACTCCGAGGCGTTCAATTTGGTGTGGTAATTCATTTACGTAGATAATAAACAGTAAAGGTGATAACACTGCACCCTGAGGAACACCACTAGGTGCTGCCCTTATACTAGATAAACTACCGTGTACTCGAACTTGAAAAGTACGCTGTTGGAGAAAGCTTTTGATCCAAGCAATTATACGGGAATGGATCCCAACCTGATTTAACTTCAATAGAAGGAGTTTATGAGAGATTATCGAATGCTTTTCCAAAGTCAAAGTAGATCACACCCACATAACGTTTGTCATCAATTCCTGAGGTCCAATCATCAAGAGATTCTAATAACTGTGTTTCTGTCGATTTTCCTTTCCTGACCCCATGTTGACAGTGGAAAAAAATACGATTTGATTCCAAATGATTAGCGATATACATCTTGAGAATTTTTTCAAAAAGCCTACAGAAAATTGAGGTAATACTTACTGGCCTATAATTACTTGGATTATTATACGGAGGCTTCTTTGGTACAGGGGTCACCAAAGAATGTTTCCATTTCCTAGGAGCACTTCAGCACGAAAAAATATTAAGTTGAACAAGAATTCTAAAGGAGTCGAAATATGAGCGGACATCATTTTGATGAAGTGAAATGGAACACAATCTGGTGTTTCGGACGAAGAACTTGGCCACTTAGAAGATCACCAATTTTTTCTCTACTGAACCAAACTGACTCTTGCATTTTCTGAAAGCTGTTTCCCGAGTTAGGTATATCCTCATCCGCTTCCCCACTAACGTAGACACTCTCAAAGAAATCTGCGAAGAGCTCCGCTTTATCCATATCCGAAACGACGGGCGACCCATCATCCTTATGCAAAGTGGAGACCCCGTTCTTGTTGTCTATCCTGGAGTTTATAAACTTATAAAATGCCGATTTGCTTCTAGATTCTAAGACCTTTTTCTCCACCGATCTGTTGAATTTCGTTAGCTTCTTGTCAAATAGATCACTTGCATCTTTGTAACATTTCCATTGGTCAACATTATTATCGACCATGGCTCTTTTGAAAGCTTCGGCTTTAGCTTTGCACAACCTATCAAGGTATTCAGGTAGCTTAGTTTTAGAAACAGGGTCTTTTTGTAAAGGCACAAAAATAGATATAGTGTGCCTAAGAATGAAAAGAAAAGTTTCATACATGTCATCAACATGCTTCGAACAAAGAAAAGAACCTTTCCAATCAACGGAATCTAGGTAAGCGCCAATCACTAGAAAATCTGCCTTTTTGAAATTATATCGGTAAATAAATTCCTCACATGTAACTGAAACGTTGAGGTGAAAAAATATAGTGGCATGATTACTAGTCCCCAAGGGTGAAGTTATATCAACATCATTTACGATTCCTAACTCGTTACTAAACAACAGGTCTAAAACCTTATTCCCTCTTGTGCTAGATGTAATATGAGGTGCATAATTGTGCGTAGAGAGCAATGCTAGAAAAGGGTGTGACGTAGGCAAACTCGACGAAAGATCTGGTCCCCACAGTATATCGGGAAAATTGAAATCAATTTTCCCGATATACTGTGGGGACATCAACCCATTAGGAGACAAGGAATGTTGCAAGCTGAAAGATCACTAATACATTTATAAAGTTGCTCATTAAGTGTAGAAGCACATCTAGGCAGCCTGTAAGCAATTATAAAGCGATACTTCCCTTCATTGAAGTGTAGATCACAAACAATTATTTCATAGCCGTTTGGTACGCTTTCACTGAAAACCAAGTCTGGGAAAAGTTTGCTTTTAACTATAAGAGCGACGCCTCCTTCTTTTTTCTTGTTCATATCACAACGAAGAGTCTTATAAGATGAACATAGCTCCGTAAGGAAAGACTCACTCTTCACTCTTGAATTCGACTACGTTTCGGTTACGGTAGCAACAATAACGTCACAGGAAATCATGGAGTACATCAAAGAATGGGCGTTCTTTTGCAAAGACCTAGCATTGGCTGAAAGGCAAACTAACTCGTTACCTGAAGTCCGCGGAACATCTAGTGGTTTACCGACTTCATTAATGGAACAGATGTTGGAGGAATAGATATAGAAGCATCATTTGCAGCCAACGAGATAGCATTGATCATTGAGACAGACTTCAGTCAACTGATTGCTGTTTGTGTGTATCACAGTTTGCCGAACCCTTCAGCAATCTGATAAATAATCCTCTACTTTAGCGAGAAAAAAAAAACGAAACTTAAAATCTACAGCTGTTGTCCGTTTCATTACCTCCTGAAACGCTCTTCACCGTGATAAAATTGAAATAAAATATGCGTTGCGATATGACACTAAATTCTTCTGCACCCATTCTTTGGCAAGTCTCTTGCTGTCTCGTTGTTAGATCTGATTCTATCCAACACGACTTCATCGTGAAAATTACGTAATACCTGATACCTACTGGAATTACTCTGCAGCATCAATTCTAACCGATTTACCATTACTTCTGCTTATACGGTCGGCTCTCTATCGTCAACCCATAAAAACAGACAGCTTTCATATTAGCATTAAGTTAGCACTATCAGGGTAGCACTATCAGGCTCTTGGCGAGTGGGTAATGTGATGTGAGAATTTATTCATTTATTTAGGGCATAAGAACAGTCTAGCATACAACTACAACACAACATTACAAGAAGGGAGACGTGCACGACATTGGCAACTATCTCCCGCTGTCCGGAGTCTACAAGCTGTTCATTCTAGTCATCCTGAATGGGATCATCGGAACGCTGGCGAAGGACAGCCATGCAAACGAGCATGATTTCGGAGAGGATTCAGCACAATCGACCACGTACACACCATGACGAAGCTCATTGAACTAGTACAAGCTGACGTTGAGCCTTACGTTCATCGACCTGGAAAATGGCGTCGTCATCGAGGTGAAGAGAGGGGTTCGGCAAGCGGATACAATATCTACCAAGCTCTCCAACGCCATCCTCGAAAACGTCATGCGCGAGCTAAAATAGTAAGACATGGGAGCGAAGACCGACGGCCGGCAACTGCACCATCTTCACTTCGCTGACGACATCGTGCTCATAACACCGAGCATCAGCCAGGCGGAGCGAATGCTGGCCGACTTCGATCGCATATGTGGGAACGTTGGACTACAGCTGAATCCTATGAGGAACGTTGTTCATGAGGAACGGACAAGTTTCTGATGCCCCATTCTCGCTCAACGGAACGAACATCTCCGAATGCTCCAGCTACGTGTATGTGGGTCGCGAAGTCAGCATGGCCAACGGCCTAGCGTCAGAGCTCCCAATCCGTGCCCACCTATTCTGCTCCACTGTTCCTTCTGCGCTAACATACGCCTCAGAGACCTTGGCCATACGGATGCAAGATGAACACGCAATCAGTGTCGCGCGGCGGTGAATCGAGAGGACGATGCTCGGAGCAACACGACCCACGCAAGTGAGAGAAGGCCTTCGGAGTTCCGAGCTTCGTCGATGTTCGAAAATTAGGTGAACCGGCCACGTAATGCACTTCGCAGACACCCGCTGGACGAGAGCTGTCATCGACTGGATTCCACAGGATGTCAGGGGAACACCAGCGCGGCCACCAGCGCGTTGATCGGACTTCTTCGTGAAAACCCTGAACGAACGATCTGATCCTCTTTGTGCCTCTCGAGCGAGGATGATCCATTGGAACACTCTGGCACGCGACAGGAACGAATGGATACGCTGCTGGCTCCCGCTCGAGCAACTCGATGATCAGCGGGACGACAGGTGATACGGTATAATATTCAATCATGAACGAAACTTCAACAGTATTAAATCATGTTTCCTGTAGTCAAACTCATTATAAACACCTTACGAGATTGCGCAGAGTTCTCAAATTTGACCCTGGTTTTCGATAGGATCCGAGGTTTCCTCTGCAAAGCAAGTTTTTAGCTGGCACCGCATTAGCCTACATCTAATAACGTTCTTCCATTTCCGTCTCCTTTTCCCATCATCCAAAGGCCATAGACCGAACAGCGTCTGCCAACGGGTCGTTTAATGCGCTTAATCGCATTAACCGCGACCCAATTGGAGATCTTATTATCCGAAGTTGCAAGCCTTTCGATTGTACCATCCCCGCCGACCCGCCATAGCTGCGTGTCAGCTTTGTAACTTGGTTGGCCTGAAGGTTCTGGCAGTTTTGTTCAACCGCTGTTCGTTCGTTTATTACTGAATCAATATTCAAATTACTTCGCATTTTTATATAACGTTTAATCAGGATTTCTTCGCTCTGTCTGACGGAATCACTTGTGTGTCACCTATGCTTAGTAATTGTGTTTCTTTGGAGACTTATTGTCGAAAGAGCGATTCCTAACAATATTTTATTTCAATATCAGACTGGGTCAGTCAATCCCGCCGCCGCAGCAGCCTTGCATATCTGCCATATGTGGGACCAAATAGTGTTGGATAAAGGACCGTGTAACGGTGGTTGGAGAAATTTCGTTGTGGAGATTTCAACGTTGAGAATGGCAGACTACTGCAATCCAAGACGACGATTTGAAGGCCTTGGTGGAAGGTGATCCATCTCAAACATTCCGCGAGCTCGCGGAATGTCTAGGAGTCCGTGAAACTGCTGTTACAGGTGGTTTGAAATGCCTAGGAAAGGTGAAAAGGCTCGAGAACTTGGTGCCCAAGGATTTCGCTGATCGCCTGAAATTGTCGCGTTTTGAAATCTGTTCTTCTTTGATTCTCCGGAATCAGAACGAGCCGTTTTTTGATCACGTGAGTTCGGTATGATAACCGAAGACGATCAGTATAGTGAGTTGGTGTCGACGAACCTCTCAGGCACTTCCCAAATCCGAAATCCCACCAGAAATCGACGATAGTAATAGTATGGTGGTCGGCGACTGGCCTCATTCAGTACAACTTTCCGGAGCCAAGCCGAACAGATTCTGTCACAGCAGAGTTCTACTGTGACAGAATCGACGAGATGTACCGAAAATTTCGTGCCAGCACGTGTCCACAAAAGGGATCCCATTCTTCTGAACAACGCCCGCGCACTCGCCTACACGTTTCGCAAATCACCACGCGCAAATCAAACGAACTAGGAGCGAAGTTCTGTCTCGCCTGTCATGCTCAACAGACCTTGGGCCAACCGATTTCCACCTTTTTAAGGACTTTCAGAACTTTCTCGTTTCTAAGTCCTTCGCAGATCAGGACCACGCAAAAACAACCTTTCCAGAATGTTAGCAATGTATTGTGCCCTGCAAGGTTTTTGGGCGGTCTCCGTTATACAGCAGGGCCTGACGTTTCGATGTTCCGTCGTCTTCAGAGGCCTACGTCTACCACTAAGGGGTGATGATGTTCCTGTGTTTGAAGGATAGTAGAGCCGAGGCTAAAACAGTCTAAACTAACAATGCCGAGGTTTCAAGAAGAGAGAAGTTGGGAGTTGACTTTTCCAAACTTTGTCGCATCTCGACTACCCAGTTCTTTCGGTGATTGAATTAGTCAACAAGTATCGCATTGGAATGAGTATGCTGATTCGAAGGTGCTTATTTCTACTGAATACAGTGAGCATGAAGAAAGTTATGATTATTTGAAGTGGAACTGTAGCAACCACAAGAACTTTCCAGCCAATCTAATGGCTTCTGCTAAAGAGAAGGAGTCGGAGCATAAGTTGGTAAATTCTGTGTGCGCGTGTGTATATGAGTTTATCTGTGCGTTCATTTAGAATCAAGGGTGCTAAATTGATGACGTCATTAGACTAATTGGCTTGCCCATTTCGTTGCCACAGCACTGAGATGGAATCCGTTGAAGCCCATTGGTTGCATTCTACCATATTTGCATGGGTTGGGTACGAACAGGGTTGGCGACGGTTCGTTCAATTACGTGCCACTTTGTGCTGGCTGCTATTTCTCCACAGAAAGGAACTGTTTTGGGAAGTGCTGCGTTGGTGGATTGTAGATGCTCCTCACCTGCTCTCAGGCAGTCTCCATTGCTTCTTCGACGCCAGTGACGTTTTATACCCTTTGTCTTTGCACAAAACCAGCTCAAACAAGAACTGGGCGATATATAGGCGTCTCTCACTTGTGCTCACTACAAGTTGTTATTTTGTAGCTGTTATTCAAAACAATCTGATTAAAGAACCGTTCGACTCCGACCATTTTCAAAGCTTTTTTAAACCGAATTCGATGAATACATCGACTTCAAAGGTCTTGTAGTTTCAGCATCGTGAAATAATCGCCTAAGCAAATTATCGCAAATGATAAGAAGATTCTTATAACGTTTATCTGGCTGTAGTTGGCAAGCTTGTGTTTACGCGAATATATTTTAATTTGAGTGTGACTGCTTAAATCCGCCTTTGTTTTTGGACCATTCTAATATAATATCTCTGGCTGAAATATTGTCTTTCTTCACGCTGAAGTGCTCTAGTACGAGGAATTTTTGATGTGAAAAGAATGTACCGTGCACTCATCCAGAACATCACATTACATTATGTATAACGTTTATTTGATTGATAGCGTAAATGCTGTCTTCTTGAAATTATCTGATCCAGAACAGTGGCGTATTTCTTCCATTGTTATTGCTTTTGCTGTTTCTCGAGATTTATACGTCATGTAGGCAACATTTGCACTGTCAGCCCAATAGCCAATGCGACGATGTGTGGGACGTCTTCGCGACGCAGTCTCTCCATTTAATACATCAGCAATTTATTTGCTTTTCGGCACCCTGTGAGGTTAAAAATATTGCATGAGGTTCAAATATAAGGGTCCTCTCTCTATTCAAACAGTGTAGTAGTTTGTCTAATAAATTTTCTTCGAAAATGGTAAAGTTAACCTCTTTTAACAATGTCTATTTGATCTTCAGGTACATCTTATTTGTTTGAAAAATTTTATTTTTATTTTTCAGTGTTAATTATCTTTAAGGGTATCACGTTTCAAATTAGAAGGTGTCCTGCTGAAAATGAAAATTACACATTTCTTAAATAGTGCAGCGTTTAGCAGCGTTGTTGCTGTTTTTCAGACGAAAATCAAAACCACCTTTATGGTCAATCCCGATATAGGCAGGAGTGAACGCGCATAGTGTTGAGCTAAAACTTGTCTTCCAATTCTAACAACGATTCCTTCTCATGTTCATCTTCTGTGTTATAAATTCTCAGAGTCCTAGTACTGTGTTAACTATTTCAAACGTTATTCTGAGGAACTAAGGTTCATCAACAACGATTTCGCCTATTTGTAAGCTGTGTTTCGACTGCATAAAGAGAAAGAATCAGATGTATCCTAGTTCGCGGATGCCATCGTGGAAGAAGTATTGGAGCAAGGGCGTGCGTTGTTACGATTTTACGATTTACGGCGATTTTTGGCATTTTTTACGATTTACGATCTGCGACATTTGGTGTAGTTGATCGTAATTTATCGTAAATCTGATCTTTGATACACAAATAAGTGGTGTCCAAACACCGCGACGCAGTCTGGGTTATAAACATGTGCTCACTTCTGGAGCCGACACGGTCGTCCAGCGCAGGCTTCTCGATTTCAACTTCTTTCTTTGCTAATCTAATTTTTCTCCATTTCTCCAGCATGATCAGGGCAGCCATATGGTATCTCGAGGAGGAACAAGAACAGCACTAGAAAAGTAAGCGCCTGCTTACGCTTACGAGGTCCTCCCTTTCCGGTGGAATGCCAGTGAGGCACCTCGCATTCCTACTGTCAGAAATCGTTCTAGCCCGCAGAGAGGGCGGGAAAGTTTTGAAAGTGTTTAAAAATGTGGTGGTCGGTCGGCGCAAGGTCTGGTGAGTATGGCGGGTGAGGCAGAACAACAACTTCTAGTTGTTTTAATTTTCGCATGGTGATTTGGGTGTGGACGGGCAGTGCTGTGCAGTAGACCGAGACACCTTCTGTTGCTGGCTGCAGCTCATGCAACTTTTCGGTACATCTCGTCGGTATCGTCACAGTAGGACTCTGCCGTGATGGCGGCTTGACTCCGGAAAGTTGTACTGAATGACGCCAGCCACCGACCACTATACCTGTGCTCGAATAATCGAATTCGAATAATTATTCGAATAATTTATTCGAATTCGATTTTCGGTTATTTGATTACTCGGGTTTCGCAGTTTCGAATAATTATTGGAATTGACTATTCGACTTTCGCAAATTCGAATAATTATTCGAATTTGATTATTCGAGTTTTACAATTTCGAATAATTATTCGAATTCGATTATTTGAGGTACGAAAATTCGAATTGTAATTGAATTTCGAATACGTGGTTGTTTCGAATGTGGCATAATGATGATTTTTGTAAGCCACATTCATTCCGGTGACGATTGCTTTCGATAGCACACTGTCGTGGAGCTCACCGTTACGAAAACGCATTCAATATCCTACTACACATAGAAGGCAAGTGTGTGTGCGCGTGCGTGTTCCCATCAGTCCATCACAACTGGCGTGGGGGAATAGCGTATTGGCGGTACTGAACGCAGTTGATGGCGAATCCACTGTATGACCGGTCTTAGGACAATGGGGCAACCTAATATTTCTGTAGGAAGTCTTTTTGTAGGAAAAAATTCTCTTGTCTTGCTATCTTAACGAGTATTGCAAACGGTTCTTAGAAGATATTGAATATCTCCATTATTTGCATTTTAAAAGAATTTCTTTGTCTCTGGCGAATGTTGACGTTGAATTTACTTTACTACACAATGGAGGGCGCATGGAGCGCAGTTGGAGGAGGCGCCGGCTGTCGCCTGCACCCGATACCAGGGTCCTGGTTCGGATTTCTCGCCCAGGCCAACCAAGCCTTCCATCCCTCCAGGGTTGGTGAATTGGTACCAGACTTGTCTGGGAAGGATAAAGCACAGACTTGTACATCGGCTGGCCATCGCAAGTCATTGTATGGCCAAATACGCATTCAACACGCCTCCACGACATCCCGTAGAAGTAGAATGTGTGGCGCATCCCAAAGAGGATTGAATAACGCCGTCCTTTATCCTTTTATTCTTTACACAATGCGCGTTTGAAGTTAGTGAGCGATATCAAACGAAATTGGCTAACAAAAAAATCTCATCCTCCTGTTTAATTAATACACCCCGGTGCAAAATTATTTGTCCATTAGTACCCGAAGGATCCGCTGCCCAGGATCAGCGATGTTACCGTCGTATTACTCACTATCGAAAACCTCTATAGAAGAATTCTGAGCAGATTATCTTATCAGTGTGGGATACCACAAACTTGAAAATTAAATGAATGGAGACCGGTGCAAAATATAGGTTCGCTTCACAAAAAACCTGATTAATCAGAAAAGTACCCAGATAAAGTAATACTAATACTTCTTTACACATTTGTTGTAAGCAATAACAAAAATTCTATTTGGCATACTACTGATTAGTTTATCAATAACAGTTTGTTCAACATTGGTTCAGGCATGAAGTATGGCGTTCTCCAGATCAGAAACCGAAGTGTAAGTGGTTCCATTTTTGTGCATTTTGTGTACAAACGTGCCCCACAAGTTTTCTATCGAGTTGAGATGTGAAGAACAACTAGGCCACACGAAAAGTTGAATTCTGTTGGAGTTGGCCAACCTGTAGTTGACTGCGATACGTGTATGGATGCACCATTGTGTTGGAAAATAAGGTTGTCCTACGAAAGCTTCTGAAATATGGCAGAAGGTAATTTCCGGTAGCCTTCATCCTACACGAGACGAACTCCGAGGCAAGAGGTCCGTATCCAGAAAACGCAGCCGAAACCATGAGACTTCCACCGACAAAGTTGCGCCTGTAGAATACCCGCTCCTCGCTCCTCAGATCTCTCCAATAGTGTCTGTACCCGTCGGACTCATCAAGATCCTACTTCTTTTACACTAATGTAGAGATCTGAGAAAGAAGGAGCCGAGTTAGCCTAGCGGTTTGTAGTGTAGTTTCATGCACAAATGGTCACAGGTTCAACTCCCGGCTCCGGCATGCCATGCCCTGCAAAAATTGCAAAAATGGCAACGGTTCCAGCGTCAGACCCAGGTTGACAGGCCGGCTGATGGAGAAACTTCGTCGCAAAACTATGATCAAAAGTCGCCATAGAATCAGGATAAAGGCTAGGACGTCACCCGAAGGTGGCCACAGAACCCCCGTCCGAGTTCTGTGGTCAGTATGCGAGAGCTACCAAGGGCAGAACGACCTCGGCTTAAGAAGCTAGTTTGACTGGGACTCGGAATGTGGGAACGCTAACCGGAAGATCTAGGGAAGTGGCTGACCTGTTCAAGCGCAGAAGTATACAAGTCCTTGGGCCGCATGAAACGCGATGGAAAGGGGCGGAAGCCAGGAGATTGGAGAAGGAGTCAAGCTGTACTACAATGGAGAGGACATCAGAAGGAACGGGGTAGGGATAGCTGTCGCGGAATCTCTCAAGGATTCCAAAGAATAAATGAACGCATCATGTCACTGCGGGTGGACACGAAGGAGGGTTACTGGACCATCATGTCTGTCTACGCTCCGCAGACCGGATGCCCTGAGCAAGGACGACTTCTACCTCACGCTCGAGGAGGCCATAAGGTCCGTACTAGAAGGCGACTACCTCCTCATACTAGGGAACATGAACGGGTATGTGGGGAGTGGTAGGAGAGGTGGAAAGGGTTCATGGAGATTCGGCCTGATAATCCCAGATGGGGAAGAATTTTCAATCTGGGTAGTATCGCCCACGACCTGGCTGTCTGTAGCACCTTCTTCGCGAAGAGGGAGAGCCAAAAGGTGACGTATGCCAGCGGAGGAAGAAGGACGGAAGTGGACCACATCCGGAATGGTCATCCCGGGTGAAGACATGGCATCAGAGCACAGACCCTTGGTAGCCGACCTTAGCATACCTCTACCCACTAAACCCAAAGTGAGGACGGAACCTAGGATCCGATGGCGGAGACTGTGGGGTTCAGAGCGGAATGAGCTACAAAGGGCAGTGCTCGAAGCAGGCCTTTAAAATCTGACTGGTCCCGTGAATGAGACCTGGAGGAGAGCAGCCCAAACATTCCTGAGATGTGCCAAGGAAACTCTGGGAGAAACAAAGGGAGGAACCAGAGGGGATAAATCGGCATGGTTCTGGAACGAAGAGGTGCAGAATACGATGAAGAAGAAGGAGCCTACAAGCTGTTGCAGAAGACAAGGGCATCCAAGCATTTTACAGCCTACAGGAAGCTGAAGAGGATGGCAAAAACAGCTGTAGCGAAGGCAAAGAACGCGGAAATTCTGTGCCAGAAACTAGACGACCCAGAGGGAGAGAAGATCGCCATCCGCCTGGACAAGCCGGGTCATAGAGCTAGCCTCTACATTCGAGTAGTGAAGATTGTGAAAAGTGCTGACGGAAGGGTACTACGGAAGCCGGTCGAGGTCAGAGAGAGATGGGAGGACTACTTCAAGGAACTCCTGAACGAGGAGTTCCCTCGTCGGGAGGCCCAGGAAGAGCAATCAACGGAAGAACCCTTCCACCCTGGACGCAAGAAGAGGTTTGCAAGGCCATAGAGAAGATGAAACTCGGAAAGGCAGTAGAGCGAGACGCAGTGCCAGTAGAGGCTTGTAAGGTGCTCGGGGACAGCGGAATCGACTGGCTCACACAGTTCCTCAACAGAATCACGAAAGAAGAGAAGATGACTGGAGGAACAGCACATAGTCCCCATCTTCAAGCAGAAGGAAGATGCTTCCAAATGCTCCAGCTATCGAGGGATCAAACAAATTTCACACGCGATGAAGATCTACGAACGATTGGTCGACTCGAGGCTGAGAGAGATGGTACCCATCCCCCAGGTGTAGTGCGGCTTCGTGCCTAAGAGGTTCACCACAGACGCCATCTTCATCGCTCGTCAGGTGATGGAGAAATATCGGGAGAAACGAAAATCCTGCTACCTGGCATTTCTGGACCTGGAGAAGGCCTACGACAGGCTACCCCGGGCCGTACTCTGGAAAGCCCTTCGAGGGAAGGATGTCCCGGAACGTCTGATCACGGTCATAAGGGACATGTACGAAGACTCGAAAGCGGCGATACGAACTCCACACGAGGTGACAAGGAAAGTGGACATCACAGTGGGGGTACACCAAGGGTCGGTTCTGAGTCCGCTCCTTTTCCTGCTGACGCTTGACTATACAGTGAACCTTGAGGAAGGCGCTCTCAGGACGACGACGACGAACCTCTACGCCAACGACATCGACCTAGTAACCGACAATCTGGAAGAACTGGAGGAGAAGGTGAATCTGTGGCAGAGAGCCCTCACAGACAACTGCCTACGGCTGAACGTGAAGAAGACGAAGTTCATCAGCTCTGAGCAGTGCGCTGGATCGATCCTAGACTGCCAAGGAAAGCGGTCGAGAAGGTGAAAGAATTCCGCTATCTCGGAAGTGACCTATCCGAGGAAGGAAGTGTGGACCAGGCGTTCAGGGCATGGATAAACGCACCCTGGGCATATGGATGGACTCGTCGGGACAGGGTGCGAAACGAGGATGTTAGGGCAGTGATGAAGACAGCCCCGATCCAGCTAAAGATGTGGGAGTAGCGCCTGAGGTGGTATAGGCACATCTTTAGAAGACCAGAGAATCACCCCATAAAGTTGGCCCTAAATTTCGAGGCACTCGCAAAGCGTCTGAGAGGAGCCCCAGGAAGAGGTGGAAGGACGCCAAGAGAGATCTCGCCGGAATCGGCGCCACGACAGATGACGCTCTTGATAGGATGAGGTGGCGGCAGATCACAAGAACAGCGGCCCCTTCGACGGCGGGAGACTAAACGCTTAGAAGAAGAAGAAGAAGAAGAAGAAGAAGAAGAAGAAGAAGAAAAAGGAGAAGAAGAAGAAGAAGAAGAAGAAGGAGAAGAAGAAGAAGAAGAAGAAGAAGAGATCTGAGAAAGGAGATCGACTATCCTCTAGGTGCAACTTTGGCGTTGGAAGTCTCATGATTGTGCTGCGTTTTTTGGATGCAAACTTGTCTCGTTCGTCTCAGAAGTTCGTCTTGGATGAACAGTGAAGACTAACCAAAATTTCTCGGAGATCACCTTTTGCCATATTTCAGAAGATTTCGTTTAGATCAAATTGGCGTCTTCTGTAAGCAAATGAATGAAGGCCGAAAATGCGATTGCGCTCTAAAGGTGGAAGCATATGACCAAACGCGAAACCATGCTCGCGGATGATCAGTTTTCTTGTGAAACAGTTCTGTACAGCTTCAAACTTTTGTATGGCTTCCTTCTTGGATGGATTAAAAATCACCGTGCCATACTCCAGGAGGGGGCTAAGGAAACATTTGAACGCTGAGACGAGCACCTTGGTATTTCTAGTAACTAAGGCCCTAAACAAATTATACACAACCATGGTAGCTTTTTACTGCGATTTGTTCGCAATGATAATCATAGCTTAAATTTCTGGTTATAATAAATCTCAGGTTTCGGATCATTCTCAATTGACGAACCTTCAACTGTATAATCATAGCTGAATCTTCTCGTTTCTAGACTGAGCAGTTTAGACTTTTCCTTTGAGATTGGGAGGCCCAAGTAATTGACCACTGGTGAACGCTGTTAAGTGCATCTTGCAGGGTACAGCAATCAAGAACAGAGGAGACAGCCTTGTACATTTTTAGATCATCTGCAATAGCACAGCAGTTTACATCCATTGATCTTATTAGACCTGGATGTTCGAAAGTGTATATGTTAAACAGTACAGGAGACGATACTCCACCCTGAGGAACTCCACTAGTAAGCTACATTTGGGGTGGAAAAGCTGTCCTTAACACGAACTCTAAAAGTTCTACCTGAAAGGAACTCTCTAATCCACAAAATTTTTCGCGGATGAATCCCAACTACGCTAAGCTTAGCAATCAACTTCGAATGAGAAACCTTATCGAAAGCCTTAGAGAAGTCTAGGTAAACCACGTCTATTGATTTCCCTTTTTCAAGAATAGAAGACCAGTCGTTTGTTGCCCTAAGCATAGCAGTAATCGTCGATTTCCCCTCTGGAAGCCGTGTTGGAGTGTAGAGATTACTGAATATTTGTGCAGATGGGATTTAATCCGTTTTTTAAGAATTTTCTCAAAGGCCCTAGAAAATACTGAGGTTATGCTAATAGGGCAGTAACTGTTTGCTGAAGTATAAGGTAGCTTCCTTGGAATGGGAATTACGTTTGCAGTCTCCCACCGTGACGGAACCTCAGCTCGCATAAAGCTGAGAATGAAAATGTATTCAAAGGGACTACAGATGTATGTTGCGACCGCATCAATGGAACCATACGAAATCTTCCACAGGAGGAAACTGAGATGGATAATACGGCTGAGGCAAATCCTTGTCACAGTTGTAAACATATTCGTTCGAATTCGAACATCGAAAGGGAGCCATATTCGAATACTTCGCGAAAGTCGAATTTCAACTTTATTCGCAAAACGATTAATGTTTTATTCGAATAACGGACAAACTTCCGTTCGATCAAACATTGCATAATGGCGTAGAGCATTCTCGCCCGGTTAGCAGGAGATGCGCGTTCCAGTCGCGCCTGGCACAAAAGTTTTAATCACAACAGCACATCGTCTTAACAGATTACAACTTCAATACCAGACAAAAGAGGGTTAAAAAACTGAATTGAACCTATCTCTATTTTTTATGGCGTGAATACAGGGTACTCGCGCACAGGACAGTAAGAAAAGTAGTAAAGAGCTACGCTAAACAGGAAACAGCGCAACACAAAACCAATACTACAATTTACAGCAGATGATCTATGTGCCTGCGAAAACAACTAATACAGTAGTCTAATTAAGAGAGATTTCTTGAATTTACGCATTCATCAAATTATTCGACTATTCGAACATTCGAATGAACAAAAATGTGGCTTATTCGATTTTCGATCATCCGAAAAAAATGATGAGCCAATAAGTCCGTTAGCTTATTCATTCGAAGTTTTTCGCCATCGAATTCATTCGTTCGATAAAATTTCCCAAAAGCACTATGTACACTGCCTAATAATAGCAGTGGTCCACACGCTGGAAGAAATCTATTCGCAAGCGCCTCACTATCAGCGCATTCCCCTCCAAAATAGGTTTTTGCAGCCGAGCTGACGCTACACCATCGGAATGCGCCACTTCGTGTCTGCGCTTTCATCAGTAATGACTTACATATGTTGCCTACCTTAATCGCTCTCCTTTTGTTCCTATTACTGTTCTTATTACTATAGAGATCTAATATCTCTAGACTGTCAAAGGCTGACTGAACATGTCTTGCCGATGTGGTTTGTGAGTGTAGAACATCTGAATCTGACAAAGTCGATATTCGCGAGCAAGAAGTGAAGGAACATGTTGATTGCTCTTTCATCGTGGGCAGGGTTTCAGGCCTTCAGACATAGCTTTCTTCCTTTTAAGCAATGTGGTTGCGTACTAGGCGTCGTATGTACATTCTCGATTCCAATCTTTTGCAACGGTTCGAGTAGCATTCTTTTGTTAGGAAATAGTGAACAAAAGGAAGGATCTTATTTTATTTGCAGATAATGAACAGCTCCTTGTCGGCAATCATCGTTCGTGTGATACTGGTATGCACTCTCGTCGCCTTCTGTAACAGGTCAGTTAGCCCTCGGTCAGATTCAAATTAGAACACCAGACGCCTGGTTTGAAAAACTATGATGCGAAAAAGCACTGAATGGTGGTATTTTCGGAACCATGCCATAATTGGGGCAGTAACTGTAAAAATAGCTGAAATAGCGCATTCCTGATTATTGTATTTGAAACCAAGTGCTTCTTTCGTTATTTCCAAGCGGTTCCATTAACTGGAGATCTCAAGAACGATTCTATATCGGTACATAAAGGACAAGTATAAAGGCAGGCTTCTGCCAATCCGTCTGCGAGGTGTGCCGCGCTGGTCTATGAAAAAGTATGAGTGTGAGGTTAGCCTGATGGTCAGGTGGATGGATAATCCGAACGCTCACTTATTTCCACTACAAGGATGCATACGTACCATGAGCTCGCCACGTTCCAGGCGCAGTCCACGGACAGCATGGTAGCACCAAAAAAGGAGGAGGAAAGAATCCACATGAAAGTGAGGAGTAAGCAAGAAGAACTTTTCAGTAGCTCACTACTGAAAAGTTCTACTTGCTTACTCCTCACTTTCATAGGCCGTGCTCCGCGGCCAATAACGTGATTCCCAGGCAATCAGGGTTCATTGTAGTGCGCGTTCTAGTCTCCTTTCTCTCTTTCGCAGGCGAAACGAGGGCCAGGAAAGATCAATCTGAATGTATGCATTCACCTCTCCCATGTCGTCGAAACAGCCTGGTAAAAGATGTTTCAGGGCTCTTCCATGTGATATTGATATCTAGTTGAGTTAGCATTCCATATGTTTATGACTGCCATTTAATCCCCGATATCGACAGGAGTGGTCCTATATGGATCCAACGGCCTCCAGATTCGGGTCACTCAAGAATGACCGCTTCGCCGATTCTGTATCTACGCTGTGAAACTCCTCCAGCAGCCATTAATCTTTTGAATAGACAGACCCTTTCGTACATATGCGGATATACGCTGATGGTAATACGCATGCATGCTTGATGATGACAACAAGCAATCCCCTGTAGGACCACGACAGCCGTTCTTCTTCGAAGACAGACCTCGACGCCTTACCTATGGAAAGGACTCTCGTCGCTCTCAAAGAGGTTGACACCTGTAGCTTTGCAATGGAACCAGGGTGTACATGTTCACCGGTCCTCTGCCGCCTCTAGGCTACAGAAAAGTGCAAAACCGCTGTGTCCGTCACGTCCTGAGCGATACGATGCGCTTTATCCGGGCATCCATTTCTCGGTTTCTACTCCGCCCTCACAGAAGGGAGTTTCGTGAACACATGTATCTGCTTGTATTTGAGTATCCTTAAGCAACGTAATAAACTAATATTTTGTTACAAGATGTTTTGTTGCGATCAAAGCTCTTGCGTCAGGCGGGACTCGAACCCGCATCTTCCGCTTTCCGGGCAGCGATGTTCGCCTCACACTACCGGCGCTGTTTGACCGCACGTAACATCCGCGATATCCTCCAGGTCTCTCGGCACTCACCCGTGATTCGGGCTTGTAATAAACTTATACTTATACATGATCACTGGAGATGGGAGTTGGGTCCACTACGATTCCAACACGTACCGTGCCGTGTGGCTTCCTCGAGTAAGAAACCCACCGACGCAAGCCGAGATGTGCTTCTGCTCGCCTACTCCACAACCCTCGGCCCCATATAGCTAAAGAGACCCCTAAAAATTAGAGAGGCTGGGCTGGAACACAGTTTCTCAACCACTCTATTCCTCTGACATTCCCCTCCCCCACCCCTATTACTACCATTTGTTTCGCCTTTTAAAGCATTCCTGGCGAGGAAGGTATTCACCGACGTTGAAGATGTTGGAACGGCGGTCACAGATTTATTTTACTCCCTCCCCATTTCCCCAATTCTGCACGGAGGGAGTCGGGGACAGTGGTGGGCGGAATTTCTGCTTTCTCGCTATTCGAGGCAAAAGTTTTCTGTTTTTTTGGGAAATGGTCGAAATTAGAAAGCAGGAAATAGCATGGAAAAGAAATTTTGCCATAGGTATCCGACCGCAAGAATTTGATCTGTGTCACAGCATCGCAGCTACTGCAGCAATAAATGTTTTTAGGCTATTTCAAACTCGAGAAAAGCAGTTTGCTTAATGGCTTTCATGAGAAATCGCGCCATGCACTCGTCCGATCCGTTTGATTGGTGGTGTAAGTGCTACTGAAAAGCAGCTCCTCTGTAGCAAATTTCATGTCTTCTGTAAATTGGATTTGTTGACTCTCTGCCTGAGTGGCAGTCTCGAGTCTCATGACAAAAGCTTTGGTGTAATTAGTGCAATGAAACCGGCGCGTCAATATAGATTGTCCCAAAAGGGTTCTCACGGTGTTTGAATGGTCATAAAACTCTTAGGTTTTCAACAACCATTAAGGAATGGATGACCTTACGCACTCGCTCAGTATCTTGGTAAACTGTGATTGATAGCGAAATTCTTATTTACGTGTAGTCACGCACTTTTAAGTGGTACAACAAAAGTAATTAAAAGGAAATGCAGACACCCTTTTCGCAGTTGCAAGTAGGCAGCATTTGCACTATCAATTAAAGAAAATCGTACCGATCTAGACAAGGACACGGTGTAATCTCGTCTTTTCCTGCACTCAAAAACTGCAGCCTTACTGGACGTTGAAACACTATCTGACTCATTATTTTAACTTCAAAAATCAAAATTTTTAAGTTTCATGCACTACACTAAACTTTTAGAGCAGGTAAATTACAAGGTTTAATTTAAAAAAAAGAGGATCTGCTTATGTTTGGTCTACTCTTTATTTTAGAGGTGTTCAGTTTGATATCACACCTGTCCAGCTTACGTCGGTAAGTGTCCATTTTGACATGAAATGGTATAAAAGTGTTGGTTACTGGCAAAAATGCAAAATCTCCAGATTCGGTAAGTAGCTAAAGCGGTAATTTTTTTAAAAATCTCTGATTTTTCTGCCTCCTGGCGTTTTTAGATTTTCTACTTTCTGAATTCTGACAAGCTCGACATTCCGTTTTCTGGAAAAATTTTCAAAATTTCCACCTATTCGTGGTTGGTGAGCTATCGACTACGTGGGAGACTGTACTTGACTGACTAACGGTGGTGAATATATTGCTGAGTAAATTCCACTGTATGCAGAAGAAAAACTGTCAAATGGGTCGGCTTTCTAAGCAGTCTAATATTCCTCTATGACTATTACAACATCTTAGTATTGCCTAGACGATCACATACACTAATCATAAGAGATATTTGTGATTACCAATGTGGCCGATTTTCAGTTACTACCTAGCCATCGAAGCGCCCGAGAACGAGGTTGGCTGGCGAGCATCGAAGAAGTCTCAACTGCGGGCTCTCGCCGGTTCCCGGAACTGCTTCTTCTCGCCGATCAACTGTGTGATCACGCACGACGTCTCCACCTACAGAAAACTGGCCGGTACTCGCTGACGAAGCGCCGCTGTGGCACGTGTAAGAAGCGCCCGCCCGCGCCACCACCAACAGATCTCTTTCGCAGGTGCACGACCCACTGGCCACCTATCATCTCGAGTAGCTAGCTAGCTTCCCCGCACACACACCACACCACATCACTAGTCTGATGCCAACGTTGAACTCTATTCTCAAGCGAAGTGTCTCGAATAAAAATTGTTGTTATCGCGAGGCTGTGACAGCAGCAGGGCCATCTCGGCGCTCTCCCATTCGGTTGGCGCCGCCGGAACACGCAGGTCTGCCTGTGGCGTCGGCAATCATCCATGATTTTGCTGCTCCACTTTGGCGACTGCCTTATGCCAGAGAACATGCATTTCTCTCGGTAACTAAGCCACATAACATTTTATTAAACAAGAACAGTCAACAAACGACAACTGCCGCAGATACCATGAAGCAAACGAAGATCGAAATAGGGCGATGGATGCCAGAGGAGTCAGCGACACTCGAAGGTGAGAGCAGAGAGCGACGCACCTTCGCGGACAACACGTGCCGAGAGTAAGCACTCTAAAGCTGTGGGGCAATCAGGCGAATCAGCGAACGGCCATTACCTGAAAGTCGATCGGTTCAGTACTTTAAACATTTCAGATGGGTACTTTCCTTGACTTCAGTACACCGTAGCAAACCTCCGATTTATGGTTTAGGGAAATTCGCAGATTTTTTTTAGCTCGAAAACAAGTTTCTAGCGAGGATAGTTTAACAACGTGTACCCGCATTCAGTGCACTGGATCATTGCACATCCACCAAACGCACGGCAGGACCTTCTTTCGGTGCTGCTCCGGTGTTGACGTCAGAACCCTCAGCTCGTTGCGTTCCAGCCATTGCTTTCAAACATGAGGCACTGACGAAGGCGATTTTGGCAACCTTCCAGTCTTCTGCAGCCGACGAGTGGTGGTTCACTGGGAGGTGTGGTGATCAGCGGTCAGTCTTAGTGCAGTTTGCGAAGAATTCGATTTGATAGGTTTACGCAGGCCCCCTTTGTTTACAGCAATTGCTCTTCCCGGGAGTGGTTTGTCCTTGTTGCCCTTCTGGAAAGGAACTTCTGATACCACCTTCAATAATTTATTCGGTTAGGAGTGAACTTCCCGGTGACTTCCTGAATGTACTTCACCCCGTCGCTTGGCTGCTGCCGAGCTCGAACTAATTGAACATGAAAGCACAAGCTTTTCCACTTTGAGTGGTCATCGTTCAAAAGAGTAAAACTTTTCAACAACGTAAGGAAAATTCTCATAACTCAGAAGGACCGCCACGAAACAAGCCTTCAAACAAAATATACCACTTCAGCGGTTTTACTTTGAATTACAGAAAAAAGGTTGCAAAATTTATGATTCAAGGTTATATATATATATATATATATATATATACCATTTTCACTTTAAAATCGACGCTTTTCTAATCAAATTCGATACTTTTCATGTCAAGATACTATTCTAAGCGAGCATGACGCTCTTGAAGGTTAACTGATCATCATCCAAATCAAAACAATCGTGCTCCAGAATAAACTAGCGACTCTTCAACATGGCCAGAATAAGAGTTTAATTAAGGAAAATTCAGGATAGATTTTTTGAAATTGATACATTCACCTGCCCCATTACATGAGCACACTGTTTGAAACTTTATAAAAATTTTCGTTTAAAGTGCAGGAAGACATCAGTTATTTACTGTATTACAATTATTACAATGAGAAATCGCGCCAGCCAAACAAGAAACCATTGCGATGGAACGAGAGTACGACGCAGTCCCAAATTTTGCAGCAAGAAATAGAGTAATTTTGCCGAAAAATTCCTCCTTAAGGTAATTCTAAGAACTGCGCAGCTGAGATGAGAACAGCCGCATGATCATTTCGGGGACACCACGTATGCCGTCTTTCAACGGTCCGCTGTACATACAATTTGGCTTCAACAGCCTGAACGCTACTTTCTGAGACGTATGTCTGAAATGCTTTGTCTGAAATGCAAGGGGAAACAACAAGAAAGACAAATCTAAGGGTATTTTACATGGATGAGGGAGCAATGTGAAACATCTTGAGCTCAATATTTGGCAGGCGCAGGGCTTCTATAAAAACGCTCAAACTCACAATATCGTCAATCTTCAGGATCTGTCTAACACATTCCGACGCCTGCTTGATAGCAGATAGAGTCACCAGCAATGGCTGGAGCACGTTCTCCTCTCTTATGTCAGTGACATATCCCTTAAATATATCTTGTAAAACAACTGCAATGAAGGCACTGCTTCAAACCTGGCTCAAACTAACCTTCCTAACGTTAACGCCGTAGTCGCTATTTCCATTGGCATGCTGTGAGCGCAGTTCGGTAACAGTATGGATCGGCGAAAGTCCAGCGTTCTCGGCTAGAGTGTAGGGTATCTAAACGCGTCGAAAATAGATGATGCAACGGTGAAATATACATCACAAGTGCTCTGACACGCCTAACGGCGTGTCAGAGCACTTGCTCACTTCGAGTGACTTTGCAACACCAATGACCTGCGGAAAGTAGTTTTTGTAAAACTTAAAATGAGCTAACACCTATAATGGAACCTTCTGCGTTCTTTACCGACATCAAGCCGTTCACCACTCCGGTACCTTCATGGGCATTCTCTCCGGAGTGTCCAGTAGCGTCATTGGTTTGTGCTGCACAGTACTTCTGTCCCTCAGGTTGCTCCTCCGTAACCACCCTCATGCCCAACAGCTTGTGCTTCCGGATATCGTTGACACGCATTCTACCAGGCTGTCCAATAATTCCTGTCCGAAAATTTTCAAAATTCTATAATTTTCCTTAGAAGTGCTATAATATCAGGCAAGTGTAAAAACCTTCTAGAAGGTTCTCAAGAGTTCCACGCTAGGGATATATAAGGCGCAGTCGCCGCGTCTAGCTACCAGTACAAGCTAAAATGGACCAAGGTCGAATTCGTACGTTCGTGTACTACGAGTGGCTGCTGGGCAACGACACGGGCACCGCGGTCGCCAACATCTGCAGAGCGTGCAAGGAGGATGCAGTGTCCCAACGCACAGTCAAGCGCTGGTTCAATCGTTTCGAGAGCGGCGACACGAGCCTCGAGGACAGGGAACACCCGCTGAAGATCATGCTCTGCTGCTGGTGGGACGCCAAGGGCATGCTGTACTTCGAGCTGCTCCCGCAAGGCAGGACGGTCACCGCCTCCATCTACACCGATCAGCTCGAGAAACTAGCCGCCGCCATCCGAGAAAAGCGTCCCCGACGGGACTCGGTCCACCTGCTGCACGACAACGCGCGCCCCCACGTGGCGAAGGAGACCCAGCAGAAGTTGGCAACGCTCGGCTAGGAGACGGTTGCCCATCCGCCATATTCCCCGGACCTCGCCCCCTGCGACTACCACTCGTTCCGCCCGCTGAAGCACCATTTGGCCGGAAGAAAATTCACCAACTACGACAACCTCAAATCCGACATCGCGGACTTCTTCGAGTTGCAGCCCCCGGAGTTCTGGGCGAAGGGCTTCGGCGACCTGCCCAATCGATGGGCCACTGTTGTGGATAACTGTGGTGATTATATTGTTGATTAGACTTGTTTTTCAATAAAGTTGGAAAAAATGAAAATGGTGAAATTTTCGGACAAGAATTATTGGACAGCCTGGTAAATCCGGACGCCGGGTTCCCTCAGCCGTTTCTTCTTACTAGATCTGCCTGCTGGTCCGCGTTTACTGGTCTTCACTTCTGACTCCAGACGCTTGTTGCGCGACGTAGAGAACCCGAGTTCTGGATGTAGACGCTATGAAACGCACACAGTTGCCGTTGTGTCAAGCAGGAGGCTAATGCTGAATTCTGAGAGCGGTCGTGCGACGTCGGTGCCACTTCTTCTGACTCCAGACGCTTGTTGCGCGACGTAGGCCACCCTCCTTCTGGATTCAGACACTCAGAAAAGAATGCGGGTACTGTTGTGTTAAGCAGTAAAATGGTGCCCTTTTACTGCCGCAGCAATATCCCCAGCTTGAATTGCAAATTTTGCCAGTGCTGTAGATGATGAGACGTATCTCACGAGGTTAGACCACTCAAACGTCATCGACCGCTAACTCAATTATATAGTGGTACATTTCCATTCGATTTTGGGAAATAAGATACAAAGAACACCTTCTGCATTCACAAGCAGTATTCACACAAATTTTCATTCAGGACCGGTTCATACTCTGCGACGGGAGCGATGCGGCAAAGTATAGTACTTATCGATTACTGCGGGCAATCGCACCGTCGCTCCTGTCGTGGAGTATGAACAGGCCCAAAGCAGAACTAGGAAAACTGTTCGAATAATCACATCCCCAAGCATTACACATGCTCGAATGTCAACCGGAATCTGAGAACTAGTTGTAGACCTCTAAAACCCCTCCTCAGATATACCTTACATGTCCTTCCTAAGAGGAAACTCATTAAAACTGACTATCTCAACTTAGAAACGATGTTTTACAAACGCGACTAGCGAAGAACGCTGAAGCTTCACAAATACTCACAAGCTCCATAGCATCTGCGAACGCCCTCCAGCAATACTGTTGGGCGCCGTGCTGCTTTTGAGCAAGCTGACGCAGCTGGACGGCAACTTCCATTTCCGGTGCACCTCCACCTAGAAAGAAATGGTCTTGGAAAAGTAACTGCAGCTAGGTGTTATTCGTGTCGACACCTTACCTGGAAGGAGAGCCCTTTTCTTCACAAGACAGCGGATAACGCATAGCGCATCATGAAGGGAGCGTTCAGCTTCTTCTAGTACCAGTTTGTTCGAACCGCGCAGCAAAATCGAGCAAGCCTGTCCCGGATTGGCCACACCGGTAACCTAAAGTGACGAATAATGCTCAAATCCTCAACGCAGCTGCAACGCCTTTAGCGTTAATGAAAGCTTTGTCCGCGCTATTGTCTTTGAGCTCAGAGAAACAGTCAAAGAAATAAAACAAAACTCGTTCAGTACCTTGATAACCTTTCCGTCTCCTCCACAAGGAACCTCTTCCACGAGATCTGCAGATCCAAGCGCTTCAGGAACAAAATGGTCTATCGAAGCGATCGGTCGGCACCCGAGGATCTTAAAATTGTTGAATCTCAGTTGTTGCTAACCTAACCCTTCAACAATGTGCAGTCTCTTCCTTGTCTCTAACCTCATCATAAAAGAAAATTAAGCGGCAGTTAGCTTCCTATGGAATTCGCAAGGGTTTCCTTCTAAGAGTAAACGTTTCGTGTCAACTTTAATCAGGTCTTAATGTGTTACTCGCCATTCAAATGCTACTGCTTTTACCGTTGTAGTCTATTGACGGAAAAGCCGAAAAGTCCTGACTGTGAAAGTGAATGCTCCCTTTAACTCCATTTAACTAGAAGAGCGCATGACCAATAATAAGAACGAACCCTCGAATAGAACTCGATGTCCTCACGTTCGATGTCCTTCACTACCATGATCTTCATTTTCGCAAGGAAGTGCAACGAGAGCTCATTCACTGCATCCCTAAATGGCCTTGTTGCAGTCGAAAGAAGTAAGAACAGAGCGATTTTTTAAAAAGAAAAACAACAAACCTAAGGATACTCTTTTGAATCAAGAGCACATTGCATCCGGCTTTCTTAATTTGTTTGCAAAGATCCAGTAGATACTGTCGTTCTTCCTTGAGAGCACGATCCATTTGCGTGTAGTCAGAAATGATCACCTGGTTTTCCATCTGAAAAACCACTGTTTGAGGTGGAACGCGACTTCAAGCGCGTCTATACCTACGTCGGTCTTCGGTGGGCTGAGCTGGAACTGAATCAAACCGATCTTGGCCTTCTCGACGCGAGTTGGACCTCCTCGTCCCATCGTCTTCTGATCAATCAGTGCACCATCAATCATTTCTGATTCCTAAACTAGCAGGAGCAAATACTCTCAACTGCGTAATGACAGTCTAGGAGAACAAAAAAATTTAAGAAAAACTGCAAAGTTAACCACACCTCAACGGTGTCTCCCATCTTTTTTATTATTTTTATCATTTTCAGGTTTACAGCAGTGTCGCGAGCAGGGTCAATGATCTTCTTCACTGCATTCACTGCCATTGGCGCCAGCAACCATGAGTGTTGAGACACGACCTAAAACGAAGAGATCTTATGAGAAAACTGCTTCCATACAAATGCAGGCAAATACGAAACAAACGGCTTGCGAATGCTGCCTCTAATGTAACATTCTTTGGAGGTTTTAATTCACACACGGTCTTGCGCATGTAAAGGAAACATTACTTCTAACTTGTGTAGGTCACGTCTGAATTTGAATTTCTAGGCTATTGTACGCGAGCCGTGACATGGTGATACAACAGTAGTCCTCTACGGTCACTGAAGAGCTGGCTACCTTTGAGTTAAGGGAAGTCGTAGCCATTTTCAACAAAAGCTCCTCATTCGCAAGGTCGACAGGCGAGCTCATGTGCTCCAGAATCTTTTCGGCTTCTACAGCAGCGGCTTGGAACGAGTCCGAGATGGTCGTCGGATGAATACCTAAAACCTCACATAGAGGAGTGATTGAAGAAATCTATTTATTTGACGAGACTCGCCCTTCTGAAGGAGTGTCTGGGCGGCATCTAGCAGTGCACCAGCCATAACCACCACAGTTGTTGTTCCATCACCTGCCTCGATATCTTGCGCCTTCGAAAGCTCAACAAGCTGAAAAAAGGAGAGGTAAAGCGCTTCTCACTGGCGATGCCCATCGTTTAAAAACTGCTGACTACTGCAAGTTAAGAAACTCTTGAAAATATGAACTAAAAGTTACAATAACGCCACATGTGACAGCGATATGTCTCAATATAACCTACCCGTTCTCGTCATAATGAGACTACAAGATTCGATTTTAGCGCAAAAATAGATCAATGCTCTCTTACAATGCTTGTGCTGGAACAAGCATAACCTCACGATCGATATTGTGAGAGGCGACCTTTTTAGTTGACGACTACCAAAATTCATCAAAGGATAAGCTCCTTCGTTGCAGAAGCTTTAACCTAAGCAATTCAGCACCATACCCATCGCAAAAAGCCGCATTTTCATTTCTTAAACATGCCATCAAAAATGGTTGTCCTGTCCAACACAGATGCACAAGTGGGCCCTGACAGGGGTGAGTGGCAGTTTCTATTGAAAGAAGAAGAAATCGATATACAATAATAGGTGGTAATATATTGAAGAACAAACATAGTAAAGATCGAAGTGGTCAAATAACGCTCCGATGAGAATGCTGCACTCCAACTGCATTCCAACCAAGGGTAATGAATTGACTTAGTTCTACAACTGGCAACGACGGCCCGTTGATTCAGTCTTTATGACCGCCCCTGAATGAAAACGAAATTCAGCCAAGGTCACCGTCCCATGGTTTAGAGATGGTGAAATGGAAATATTTGAAAGGAAGTATAGTTAGAGCCGGGAAGAAAGGAGATTTTAATATACAAGCTATACTAAGAAGGTTGGATGCAGTGAAACGAGTATATGGAAAAGAGGTCACCTCATAAGACGTGCCATTAACACAAAAAACAGGAGCAAGACACACTCATAGTAAAGAAAAGGAACAAACAATGCTATAGCTCCGTTCTGTGCTCAGATTTGGGCAGGGGAAGGGACTAGAGGGTGTGGCTTGAGTGACGCGCCCGTGCTAAAATTACCTACATCCTGCAGTTCCCTCCCTTGCCAAATTCGGAAGTAGATAAAACACGGATCTCGAATCGAAACGAGGAGATAATAGTTTATTAACATTCGTTATATGCAAAGACGCACAATGGCTGCGCGCCACGGCGCGCCATAGTGAACCCCCGACCCTATTTGCGCCAAGTAGCTACTCCACTGAGGAAATTCACGCGACGAAAGTCCTAGCTTCACACAATCTTACGAAAACCTAGCCGTGATCTTAGCAGATTAACGCACCATCTTAGCAGTAGGGTGCACGACACTCATTTGGTTGAGGATCGTAGCGCCATCGTTCGTGATAGTCACATCTCCGTTGCCGGACTGGATCATCTTGTCCATCCCACGAGGGCCGAGTGAGGTACGGACTGCATCAGCAACAGCCTTCGCAGCAACAATATTGCTGAACATCTCATTCAGCACATGCAATTCAACGCGGAATACTCCTCTGAATTAATTCCTACAAACCTGTTGCGAACGCTTTCTGGCTTGTCCTTGTCCTTGAAGTACGACTCCTTTCCCGAAGAGCGAGATGCTGGCTTCACCGACATCTGCGACATCTGCAACGAAGACGCGATATTCCAGCTGGATTACACCGGTACATAGCAGCAAGTCGATACAGAAATCCATTTCTGGAGACAACCAAGTCGAGGTGACCTATCGACCATGGTGTAGGTGACGCGTGCTTCACCTACACCATGGTCCGCGTATAGATTACCCACTTAGGGCCTGAAGGACAAACTCAGCTCCGACTAATAGTAGAGTAGGACCAGACCCACTCCCCGATTAATGGAACAGGCGCTTCAGCTCGAAAAATCCAGCGGTGTCGCCGATTCGCATGAGGAGCAGGGACTTCACTACGGGACCGTTCTCCGCGAACGTCGCGCGCGCGGCAAATCGCCGTACGTGCGGCAGGCGCTCGTGCTAGCGTTGTCGGGCCGGAAAACCGCTTTCGTTTAATTTTCGTTTGGTACTTTTCTGGGTGTAATCCTAAGGGGGGGGGGGAGGGTAGTCCATTATGAATTGTTAATGGTAGCTAAATGTAAGGGATGTACGAACTACATTAACCAGGTCGTCGTACATCCCTTACATAAGCATCAATACGTACAACATGCAATACAACATATGAATGCCTTAACTTACCTGATCCCCTTCCTTACAAACGTCCGAGCATTACGCTGAAACATTAAAAAGATTTCGTTATGGGGCACGGTGCAGGGAAGGGGGGGGCACTATGCATGGCAGCACGGCTGTGATCCAAAACTCTATTTGCTTTGGAAAAGAATCGCGGCGCAATGATACCACGGGGGGGGGGGCAGCCCTGGGCTTCGACCGACTTAAGCATAGCAGTCGGATATGATTACGTGAAATTTCCCACATTGTACGTAAACTGACGCGTACATACGTGTAATGCAAGTTGCAGCGAGAGGGGCTAGGTCAAACGGGTAAAAACTCGTTCAAAGGTGGGCTGGCCCCCTCATAGTAGCATTGCGCCGAAATCGCAAACCGCTGTGCACTAATTGGTTAAGATGATAACGTTGCTTTAACTTGTTTTCGTGGTTTTATAGTATTGTAATTGTTCCAGGTTTCTGTTCCTTACTGTGTTTTCATTACTCCATCCCCCGACTAGGAAAGCAATTTAAAAAACTGATTTTGGTACTGGAAGGACAGCAATTGATAATATTGATATATATATATATATATATATATGTTGTGGTGCATGTTGCATTTCTTTAGAAGTTGAAATAGACCGCCCCCCCCCCCTCCACTAGGACTGCATCCTCCCTTTTCTGTGTTCTTGGAGTGTCCCTCCTTCCAGCAACAACGATTTATTTTGACGAGTTTTCCGCATCATACTATCAAACAAAAAACAGAGTGATGATAGAATCTGATAAGTGCCTGATCCCCGATAGCCTTGTAGCGTAAGAAGAAGAATGTGTTGTAAAGTACTGCAATGAGAGAGCATTACAAACGCGGATGGGTAAAAATGCTTGCCTGGCCACTCATTCAAACCGGCCTAGAGGTTCATCTGCTTGTTTTGTTGAGAATGTTTTGAATCGTCGCAGAGCTCATCAGAAACTTTTGGTGCCTCGAAAAGAGTGGAGAACTAGCTCGTAGTGGGAAAAGTCGGGAATGGTCTCATATATACTGTTATCGCGTCAAATTGAACACTTTTAAGGTCAAGTCTTTTCAAGTGGGCGCTCTTCTAAGCAACCTTGTCGTTTTCGAAATCGAAACAAACATGTTCTAAATCAAGACGAGCGTCTTTTTAAAGTAAAGTTTCTCCAGATAGGTTTGTTCAGGGGAAATTTAGTATAATTTTCTTCGAATTTTTATGAATTTTTTATTTTTTTTTATGGAAGGTAATAGTTCAAAGTTTTCTAAAGCGCAGGAAGGCGGCACGGCGCAAATAGGGTCCGAGGGGGGTCAACCTGTAATACAGCCCTACTTGCTTCTGAAACCGGAATTTTTTTGCAGCAGTAGTGTGTTCTCCCCTACAGTGAGCTGACAAGGAGAGCCTCCAAACTGGCGGTGAGCTTTTGCGATGCGATTTTTACAGGATGTAGGGTCTCGTGTGAAGATTCGACCTAAACTTTGTGCATGGGGGTTATTCGCGGTGCTGATCACGAATCTGGCATCAGTTTTTGACTTGCTTAACCTGGAAATAAAAATTCTCACCTTTCCACTTTTAAAGAGTCGATGAACGTGAACGACATTTGTTGCCATGTTTTTGTTCAAAAATGTGCTATGTGTAAGCATGTGTTGGTACTGAAGTTCAAGTGATGAAGGGTCAGTGGAGGCAAATATAATAGTACTCACACAGCTGCAAGGTCTTCTACCTGGTGAGGTCATGCCAAGTAGACCTATGATCCTTTGGTCCCATCAAGGATAGATAGATGCTTATTAAAAGGGGATTGAAGGCAGGAAGACCCTTCCGATGAGTCCGCTTTCCGACGTTTTTGTATACATGAAGAAAACCTAAAAGGCTATCTTCGTCAATTGACGATTCTGGTACTTTTTGCTTCGAATTTGACAGAAAATTTGTTGCTGTGCTCCTCGCAGTCATGCGGTTGACTCGTCGATACACTTACAACCGGAAAAAAAACCCGTCCGAGTCTACGGTGCGCAACGCCCACAACCGAGCGATTCAAACCTGGTTTTTACTAGCCATGAGGCGTCCTCACTACAGGCTCTGCGCGTTTGAGCCAGAGATGAAGGGCATTAATGATACTATGGGATTTTCTGCTATCAGAAGCCTCACCCTATTTGCGCCGGGCAAGATACATCAACAACTTACATAACTTTCACAAGGAATTCATAGCGGAAAACTCAGACAACGCGGCTTATCGCTCACCATATCGCTTGATAAGCTGCGCTATCAGGGATTTCGGCTGTAATTTTCTCTGTTAAATTGCTGTAAGTCGTTGATGAATCCGGCCCCTGGACAGGCCCCTGTATGACTGATAGTTCCTCAAGACATATACCAGATCGTATGAGCCATAGACATTTATCTAGTTCAAGCGACAAGAGAGGCTGGTGTCCATCCCAACGGTGTAAGCATTTAAATAGGGCGCTATGTGACAACGGAGGGGTTAGTAAAATTCAAAAAAATATATATGCCTAGGTAGACATTTATGTAAGCAATACAAAACCACTTACCATTTAACCGGAATGGTCCTCCATGTTGCTTGGGGGGGGGGTCCTCCGAGTGACCTAAGTAACCTAAGCCTGAGGGTTAGAAATTACCTTAAAAATCATGCCCAAATCTGTGATTTCGTTGATGCGGAGGAGAGCACAGAACAGATATTCCTCTCCTTAAGTTTGCTTCCAGATTTTAGGCAAGGGAAGGGACTCCGGGGTGTAGGCAATTTAAACACGGGCGCGTAACTCGGCCACACCCCGGAGTCCCTTCCCTTGCCGAAATCTGGATCCCCCCTCACTCCCATCCCTCTCGGCGCGCCTCCCCCTCCTCCCTCCCTCCCACATCATACACAAGTAAAAAAAAGCGCTATGGTAGTTGGGGGGGTCACCTTGCAAAAAGGGTCACAGACAAAAAAAAAAGAAACGGTAACACACTGATAGTAAAGGAAACAACCAAACAATGCTATAGCTCTGTTCTGTGCTCTCCTCCGCTGACGCGGAGGAGAGCACAGATTTAGGCAGGGGAAGGGACTCCAGGGTGTGGCCCGAGTGGCGCACCCGTGCTAGAATTGCCTACATCCTGGAGTTCCCTCCCTTGCCAAATTCGGAACCACGTAAAACACGGATCTGTAATCGAAAAGCGGAGATAAGACTGCATTCACATTCGCTATATGCAGCTGCCCGCCGCGGCAGGCCATGGTGACCCCCCCCCCCCCCCCCCCAACCACCATAGCGCCAAAAAAAGCTCTAAAAGAACTCTAAACAATAAAACCGCTTGGGATGGTTTTTCGTCGCGCCGTCTCGCGCACTCCACGCCTCCGTTCTCTCTCCTCGTGCAATATCATCCTCGCTCCAGGGCCCACGTCCGATAGTAGGAGCACGCCCTTTAAATTGCCCGCCGAAGTTCACGGCCGCGGTGTTTTTATGGTTTTTTTGTTAAGAGTTTTTTTTCTTGTGTATGGTGTGGGAACGAGGGAGGAGGGGTAGGCGTGCCGAGGGAGGTTGGAGCGAGGGGGGGGGGGGGGTGGATTCGGGAGGAAGGGGAGGCGCGCCGAGGGGGATTCAGATTTGGGCAAGGGAAGGGACTCCGGGGTGTAGGCTATGTAAACACGGGTGCGTAACTCGGCCACACCCCGGAGTCCCTTCCCTTGCCCAAATCTGTGCTCTCCTCCGCGTCAGCGGAGGAGAGCACAGAACAGATACTCGGACGACCCCCCCCCCCAAGCAACATAGAGGACCATACCGGTTAAATGGTAAGTGGTTTTGTATTGCTTACATAAATGTCTACCTAGGCATATATATTTTTTTGAATTTTGCTAACCCCTCCGTTGTCACATAGCGCCTTAAATAGTCCAACTTGGGCCATTTTGATAGTGTTTTTAGGATTTTATTTTATTTCCGCCGCCATGTTGGTATTTTGGTTACCGCCAATTCCTGTTCCCATCCTTGGCATTCGTCCTTCTGTCTATGCAATTCCTAAAATTCCTGCTGAAGCCGAAATCCGTCCGCGCAAGAACTGCGTTCTCCAAAGAACCGGGCTAAATCCCTAAGGCTTCGTGCATACTTCCCGTCGCCGCGATTGAATCGCGGCAATGAGTTTTGCAGAGCGACGCGAAAGAATTTGAATTTTTCTGTGCTCGTCGTATCGCCCATCGCTCTGCAAGGGAGCACGACGGCGATCCGTCCAGGACCAACGCCAAACACCGCGCGCGGCGCGAAAAAGTATGCCATGCCCGCGATGGGCGCGGGAAGCCATCGCGCATGCCAACCGCCACTGTTGCGGCTGCTGCGGCGAAGTTTTCTTTGATTATTCTTCCGCGTGCGGCGGAATGGCCATGAACTGAGCGCCGCGATGGCATCGCGGCGATGGAAGTATGCCCCCAACCTAAAGGCCCCAACAGAGTTCTGCGGCAGCGCTGCGGCCGTATGCTTAACCATAGGGCAGAGACGCAGAGCTTGCCGCCGGCGGCGTCCCTGCCCTATCCTTAACCATAGCGGCGAGCGGCGTTGCCGCAGAACTCTGTGGGGGCCTTAAGGCCGCTGCGACCGCGCGCGCGCTGTAGGCACGTCGCAACGCGGAGGCCAGTGATATCGAGACGACATGACGAAAAACCGCGCGCCGCCTCGGCACTATGCCAAACGGACCAGTTCTCCGGCAACGTATACCAGTAACCATTGGGAGGTGTGTTCGTCAGGATCGTGTTAGTGATTTGACATGGGAATGGTATATATCTTCACATTTGGACTTGCTGGGAGTTCTGCCTCTGGAAAGCCTAGCTACTTACCTACATGCGGCGCATTTTGTACCGATTCTCTATGTCTGGATCGCGCATAGGAATATGAATGAAAGGTGGTCTGTTCTGTTCCAGATGAATGAGGTACCATCATTGGGCGTTGCTGATGAAAAAGAATCCGGTGATGGCGAGTTCAAGAAACCCACACTGTCGAAGAAAAGGGAGCACGCAAAGGAATCGGATGGTCCTGACACCAAGAAGCCAGCAGGTGTGAGGTTTCCTTGCCACTAACGACATCTTGATTTGTACGGTTTGTTTCTGCAGAGCGAAAGCTGAAGTTCGAGTCCACGTACCTGAGGTCCATTCCGTCAGCGAATCAATATGAGAAATCGTTTATGCATCGCGATAACGTAACCCACATTATCGCCACAGAGTAAGTCGCGTTCATTGGATTGATCACGAGTGGATTTGAATTTTCGTGAGAAGAGCGTTTAGTTTCTCGAAAGTTAGAGACTTTAATGGTCATTTGAGGAGCTTCCTCCAGTCGTTCCTGCTGAGCTATGTCATCACATTCTCATTTTGTCGCTGTGTCCGGGCGTCGTTTCCATTTATTTCGTTCTCTAGTCATTGTCATCCATTCTGTTGCTATTCGAGCGCAGTAGGGGATGGCCTGCTTGGCCCATCTTTCCGTATGTATTTTGGAGGCGTTGTTGCTCTCCAGTGTTCTCTTAATCCACCGCTTGTATTGCTCTTTATCCTTTTCCTTCAAGATGCATCCCTGATTTGCGTAGGTGACACATGGTTCTAACGTCATTGATGCAAGGTAGACACAAAGCTGAGTGTTCCGGTCGAACTTAAAGACCTTCCTGTAATGTTGCATGCTTGGAATAGTCGTTGAGTCGAATAGGTTTGCTCGATGTCATTGATCAGCACTTGATGCGCACATTTCCTTGGGCCTCTAGAGCGAACAACCGTCGCCTCGTTTCCAGACTGACGAACGAATTAAGGTACACCGTGCTGCTGCTAATCCCAACGCCGATTAGCGTTGGAGCGCGGAAACTTTCAGGCGCCCTGCTCCTTATTGTTAGACCGCCGACATTTCGTCACTTACCGAATATGGCCTGCCTGGTGAAGCAGTTTACTGCTGTTATTTTGACAATTCAACGTTTTTGTGGGTTTTTAGTTAGGAAATGACTATTGTTTCAACAATTCGACTTCGTTGAGGGTTTAGTTAGGAAATGGCGACCATTTCTACAAGTCAACTTCTTCTTTGCGGGTTTAATTAGGAAATGGTTATTATTTTCACAATTTGACTTCTTCTTTGGGAGTTAGGAAATGACTATCCTTCCACCACTCTGAAGCATTTCACAGCATCAACTGATTTGTCATGTATGCATATTTGGTTTCTCGTCGTTACTGTGCCACGTCGTTAATCCTTGATCGCTGATACTGTTGCACTATGGTTTTAGGCCTCTGTAAAATAACCCAGCTGCAGACTTCCCCCCGAGCGACGAATGCAGTTTCCACACAAGCAGCTTGCATCCACTACACCCTGGACTCCCTTCCCCTACCTGGTTCTGAAACAAATAGTCGTTTCCTAACTAAACCTCCACAGAATTCCTCGAATTATTGAAACAACATCAGTAAACCGCTTTACCAGGCAGGCAGTGTTGACGTAAAGTCGGGGGGGGGGGGGCGGCTAAAGGAGCAGGGCGCCTAAAAGTTTCCGCGCTCCAGCGCTAATCGGCGTTGGGATTAGTAGCCACACGGTGTACTGTAATTACAATCCCAGCTCGCAAGTCAATGTAAAGGACGCGTCCATACTGCGTCCTCGATATATATCGTTTTCACGTCAAATTGGATTGGGCACTCTTCTACGCAAGCCTAACACTTTTGACATCAAAATGAATTGTTCAATATCAAAACGAGCTCCTTCCATAATAAACTAGATGCTCCAAAAATTTAATTTATAGAACAATTTTTATTTATGATAAATTGGCGCAATTAGGGTCGGAGAGGGGGTCACCATGAAGTACAACCCTATGTGCTTTTTGAAACCGGATTTTTTAAAGCAATGGTGTGTTCTACCTGTACAGTGAACTGAGGTATGCCATTTCTGTATAACTCGACATACACGTGCCTTCTTACCAATGCGTACAACCACGGAGAAGGGGTGACCCTATCCGACCGTATTTGCGCCGAAAAAATTTAGTATGACTTTCTTTGGAGTTTTAACCCACCTACCCAATAGATGATCACATTGTTTGAGATTTTATAAAATTCTCTTTTTTAAGCGAAAAATGGTTTAAAGTTTGTTTTAAAGAGCAGGAAAGTAGCCATTTTTGTCAAAAGAAGAGATTCGGTTATGCTTTCGTCCAAGTAGTCGCGTAAGTCTATTCGGTTGATAGCAGAATTTTTGTTTGCATGGAGGTTCACACTTGTAAACGATACAACGAAAACAGTTCTAGGAAACACACATATCCTTACTTTGATGCTATCAATCAAATGAATCAAATACCAATAGTCAAATAAGAATCGCGACAAGCTCTTCGAGTACATATTACGTATCTCGTATTCTAAGGCACCAAATGAATCCTGCGCTGTTGCGCTTTTAAACAAAATTTAGACGCTTAACTGCTCAAGGGGTCAACATGCAAGCGCCGCTATACGACGTTCTGTGTTGCGCTAAATTAAGAAATTTTACACAGCACTGGTGTGTTCTATCCCAGTAGTGAACTGAGGTAGACCTCTGTTGTAGCGTGTGGCGCAGTCGGAGGAGGTGCCGGCTGTCGCGTGCACACGATACCAGCTTCTTTGTTCTAATTTCCCGCTCAGACCAACCAAGCGTTCCATCCCTCCGGGGTCGGTGAATGGTTGGTACCAGTCTTGTCTGGAAAGTATGAAGCGCTGACTTGTTCATCGGCTGGGCACCACAAGTCATTGCGTGGCCAAATACGCATTCAAATCGCATCCACGACATCCCGTTGAAGTGGAATGCGTGGTGCATCCCGAAAGGGATTGAATAATGTCGTCCATGAAAATGGTATGCGTCATAGAATTTGAATTTAGTAGCGACAAAGAAAATAAATTGAGCGCCGACCGCTTTCCTTTCACGTTATAGTCTCCTTCAAATAATAGACGTAATCGGTCTTTTTTTGAGTTGTCGGTTTCTCGGAAATCGCGATAGATTCGCCAGTTATTTTTTCCACATTTGGTATTATCGCGCCTTCGGTAACTGTGAAGTACTAATCTCTAAGAGCTATTGAAGTCAGTAACGACCGATTTTCGTTGTCATCTCATCACGTATCTCAGTTAGAGCGCTATTTCTGTGGGTATCGTAATGCATTTCGTGAACGGGCAGCGAGTCGCTTGTAACTTCAAGCCCAATCTCCCAACTATGCGGTTCAAACGTACATTTTTTCGATGGGAAATTGCTTCTTACACTCAGCTGTCACCCGTCAGCATGAGTAGGTTTAGCAGCTATTCTAATAGATATACGATTTCGCAGTTGAGGACTTCCGTTGCAAAATGGCAGATGAGCTCTTTAGGACGGATTTCATTATTACTGCCAGTGCTGATGGTCACTTGAAATTCTGGAAAAAGAAATATGCAGAGGGAGTTGAGTTCGTCAAGCACTTTCGATGCCATCTCGGTATGTTGACTTCTATAAATAGTTGCATTGTCTTATAAGCTGTTAGAAGGACGTTTCGTTGCGATCAAAACTCTTACCTCAAGCGAGATTCGAACCCACACCCTATGCTTTTCCGGCAGGATGCTAGTGCGTTATACTCTCATCCATGTCCTCACCTCACACTACGTCCACGATATCCTCTTCGCGATGACCTGTCAGCCTTCACCCCTCATGCGGCCGCTTATATCGATCGGTATGGATTCGGTCAAGTTAAAGTCCTTACTGGAAACAAACTAGCATGCGGGATTGGGTCTTGCCTAGCGCAAGAATTCTGATCGCAACAAAACACCTTTTTAACAACATATAACGTCTGTGGCAACCGCTCTAGCTTTAAACAAAATTGTAGACATCGTCGTTGTTTTATTCGCATTTTCAGCTCCGTTTTCTCATTTGTGTGCGAATTTCAATGGCACGCTATTGGCTACAGTCTGCCAGCAAGATAAGAATGTGAAGGTTTTCGACGTGGAAAATTTCGATATGATCAATATTCTAACATTCGACTTCTCTCCCCGAAAGGCATGTTGGATTCATCAAGGTAGCGAATATCTTTCAGACTGCTGTTTAAATTGACTTGTTTCACTCAGGTAACTATTTTACGATTATAAGAAGCTAGTGAGATGGCGCGTAGTTTGACGTTGAACGAGTTACGGCAGTGTTAGAGGGCACTGTTTTGAAGACTGCTTTTAAAAATTACTCAATTAGCTTATCATGGCTTTGGTAGAAGTCTTGTAAGTTGTCATTAAAAGGGGCAGGAAATACGGCAGCTATGTTTCCTTCGTAAACGCCAGGCTTTTTGCTACCACCCCCCCCCCCCTTAATACCAGGCCGATATTGTATACGAGCAACCCTAGAAGCTTCTAAAGCGTCCCAATATAGATATAGGACTGTCCCAGCTTAGCGCTTCTAAATAGATTGTTTGCAGCTTTCATGAGAAAATATTCGCCGTATATTTTTTTGCAAGTGTTCCATATGGGGTGAAAAAGGAAGATGGGTATTATAGTGGGAGCACATCAAGGGTCGGCTCTTACCAGGGAATGCCGTCAGCTTCCTGGAACTTCGGACTGATACCTATATCACGTGAAGGAGCTGGAGACGCTGATCACGGATATGTAGACCAAATTTGCTAAATGGATCTCCTAAGCGAGTTATGGCCGGCGGAAGCCGCGATGTCTTCCATGTGTTAGGCGCGCTCAATCAGCGTTGGGCGCAGTATTCCGCGGGAACCAGCGCCTTCAGCGGCGGCGGCGCAGTGGTAGAGTGCTCGCTCCAAAGGATGGGTTCGTTGGTTCGGTTCCCGCCCCTGACGGGTTTTTTGCATTTCGTTATCTATCTTCGACGAGGACCTATAACCTCATTTTTAGCACACAAGTGCTCCGACACGCCTAACGGCGTGTCTCGCACTTGCGCGCTTCGCGCGACTTTGCAACGTCACTGGCCTAGAGAATTTTTTGTAAAACTTGAAACACGCTAACATCTAGGATTTGCTGCGTACTTTGTTGGCATCAAGCCGTTCACCACTTCCGTACGTTCATCATAGGCACCCTCTCCGGACCGTCCAGTATATATTGGATCCCAATGAATCGTTTCGGATATCCGATTCGAGTAATTCAAAGATCCAAGGTCCGCGAAATTGCCCATATCCGAATAATTCAAAAAACCGGAGTCCCCGAAATTGTCATTATCCAAATCGTGCAAAAATCCGGGATCCGTCAAAATAACGTTATCCGAATCATTCATTAATCCGGAGATTTAATCGAACTCAATGTATTTAATGCAAATCATTTTCGGATACCCGATTCGGATAACCCGATCCGATTCATCCAAAAATCCGGGTACGCAAAGTTGCCGTTATCCAAATCATCTAAAAACCTGGGGTCCGCCAAAATAGCGTTATCCGAATTATCAAATTATCCGAAGATCTTCGATCGGATCCAATGTATCCGTCCAGTAACGCCATTGGTTTGTGCTGCGCAGTACTTCTGCCCTCAGGTTGCTCCTCCGCAACCGTTCTCATTCTAAACAGCTTTGGTCACCGGATGTCGTTGACACCCTTCCCAATCCGGATAGCAGGTTCCCCTAACTCGTTTCTTCTTACTGAGCCTTGTTTTCCGAGCGCCCGCTCATCACACGACGTCAATATCACCTCTTCTGGCTCCAGAAGCTTGTAGCGCGACGAATGACCTATCTTCTGGATCCAGGCGCTCAGAAAGGCTTGCAGTTGCCGCCGTGTAGAGCAGGAGGAGGCTGCGCTTCCTCTGCTGCAACAACATCTCATGTTGAACGACAAACACTGCCCGCGCGAGGTACGCGGAGGCGTACCTGGCGCGAATAAAGTTTTTCGTTCAACATGGGATAATGCTGAGTTCTGCATGCGGCCGGTCGTCGTACGACGACGATGTGACCTCTGCTTCCTTTCTTTTCGATCTTCTGACTCCAGACGGTTGTGGTGCGACGAAGGGAACCCGCCTTCTGGATTCGGGGACTCAGAAACGCGCGCAGACGCCGTTGTGTCAAGCACGAGGAGGCTGCGCTTCCTCTGCTGCAGCAGCATCTCATGTTCAATTTTGAATGCGATCCCTCGTCGTAGGACGACGGCGTCTCCTCTTCTGAATCCAGACGGTTGTGGTGCGACGAAGGGAACCGGTATTCTGGATTTAGGGACTTAGAAACGCGCAGACGCCGTTGTGTCAAGCAGGAGGAGGCTGCGCTTCCTCTGCTGCAGCAGCATCTCATGTTCAATTCTGAATGCGATCCCTCGTCGTAAGACGACGGCGTCTTCTCTTCTGACTCCAGGCGGTTGTGGTGCGACGAAGGGAACCCGTTTTCTGGATTCAGGCACTTAGAAAAACGCGCGCAGATGCCGTTGTATCAAGCAGGAGGCTACGCGTCTTCTGCTGTAAAAACATCCATGTTGAACGGCAGGCGTTGCCCGCGCGAGGTACGCGGAGGCGTCGCAAGGGGTTCCATGAGCTTGTGGGTGGTTCCACGAGACGTATCTCAGCCAGGTTTCCAACCTGAGTGAGATACGCCTCATCATCTACAGGGCAGGGAGCTAACTCAATTATATAGTGGTAGATTTTTGAGCGAACGTCTAATGGCGACTTGCATTCACGTCTATTTAAAGACGGAAACGTGTTTCAGATTAAATGTTTTAATCATGACATGAAGCAAGTCAGAAATTCAAATCAGAACAAAATAAAAAGTAAAAATAAAATCAAAAATAAACAGAGCTTGATAAACATAATAAATAAAAAGTAAAAACACTAGTTAAAAGTTCCGACTCTACCGACACGACTTCGGTCGAAAAAATTTTTTCGCTGAAACTTCGTCTAGGGGGGTTATTTGGGGTTTTGATCACGAATCTGACATCCGTTTTTCACGATTCGCTCGGAGACCGCCCATACCTTTCACAAGGGTGGTCCAGGCAGAGTCACCGATTTCGCTGAAACTTCGTCTAAGGGTTGTTTGGGGTGCTGATGACGAATCTGACATCATTTTTTCACGATTCGGTTGGAGACCACCCATACCTTTAACTAGGGTGGTCCAGGCAGAGTCACCGATTTCGCTGGGCACTAGTTAAAAGTTCCGACTCCACCGACATGACTTCGGCCGAAAAATTTTTTCGCTGAAATTTCGTCTAGGAGGGTTATTTGGGGTGGTGATCACGAATCTGACATTCGTTTTTCACGATTCGGTTGGAGACCACCCATGCCTTTAACTAGGGTGGTCCAGGCAGAGTCACCGATTTCGCTGGGCACCAGTTAAAAGCTCCGACTCCACCGACACGGCTTCGGCCGAACGGTTGTAGCAACGGTATGGGTCGAAGCTTCAGCGAAAATTTTTTTCAAACTTTTAACTATCTTATTTTAAACAACTAAACACTTTTAACTAGTGCCTTTACTTTTTATTTATTATGTTTGTTTAGCTTTGTTGATTTTTGATTTTATTTTTACTTTTTATTTTGTTCTGATTTGAATTTCTGACTTGCTTCACGTCATGATTAAAACATTTTACCTGAAACACGTTTCCGTCTTCAAATAGACGTAAATGCAAGTCGCCATTAGCCGTTCGCTCAAAAATGTGCTAAAAATGAGATTATAGGTCATCACAAAATGCAAAAAACCCGTCAGCGGCGGGAACCGAACCAATGAACCCAATTTCCGCGCAATACTGTGCCCAACGCTGATTGAGCGCGCCTAACACATGGAAGACATCACGGCTTCCGCCGGCCATAACTCGCTTAGGAGATCCATTTAGCAAATTTGGTCTACATATCCGTGATCAGCGTCTCCAGCTCCTTCACGTGATATAGGTATCAGTCCGAAGTTCCATGGGAAGCTGACGGCATTTCCTGGTTAGTCCGTTCCTCCTGCTAACACTTCACTGTATGTTGACCTACCTTGGGGAGGGCCCTCTCGGAACCATCCTCTAAGCGGATGATACTGCCTTAGCAGCCGACAGCCAGGAGGAGCTGAAGGAGAAGGCGCAGCTATGGCAGGGAAGCTGGACGTGGAGAAGATGAAGTTTATTAGCTCTGAGAAGTGCCCTGGACCGATCCTAGACTGCCAAGGGTAGGCGGCCGAGAAGATGGAAGAATTCCGCTACCTCGAAAGTGACCAATCCGAGGAAGGAAGTGCGGACCACGCCGTCAGGGGACGAATAAATGCGGCCCGCTCAAGTGGAGGGAGTCTTTAGGGAACCTCAGCGACGGAGATGCCCCTGGATACTCAACGACAAGCTCTTTAGAACAGTAGTGAGGCCTGCCCTCTTATTTGGCACTGAGTGCTGGTCTCTGGGTAAGACGCAAGAGCGGTAACTGAACGCTACGGAAACGCTCAGGTAGGCATACGGATGGTCTTGTCGGGACACGATGCAGAATGAGGATGTTAGGGCAGTGATGAAGACAGCCCCGAAGCAGCTGAAGATCAAGAAGCAGCGCCTGAGGTGGTGCGGACCGGGGGCAGACATAACTCCAACGCCGCGCGAGCCCCCCTGCGTCGCGCACGGTGCGCGACAAAATTGGACCGAGTTGTCGCGATACGATGCTTCCGACAGCTAGAAACGCTTTCTACAGGGACATGCGGCACGCCTTTGCCTTATTTCAACGTTTCTTGGAGATGGTATATGAATGTAGTTTCAATAGGACGATCAGCGACAGTTTATGCAGGATCCTGGTCATATGGATGGTTTCTAGCATCAGTATTTTCCATCTACAACTTCTTCGGTCAATTTTTACCCTTTTCTAAATTATGGTTATACTATGGAGGAGGCCACTATCACTATCATTATCGGATCAATTGTCCTACTACAGACTGTTGCCTACCACATTCTGTGGAATCTTAAGTTTCTTGCTAAAAATGTGGTCTGGTAGCTTAAAGACAGAACATTTCATGCTCCGCGGCTAACCATGCGTCACCGAGCGCACGCCCGCGTTTCAGCGCCGCGATGTCGCACGCGCTAGCGCGCGACGTCGCGTTGGAGTTAGGTCCTGGAGCCTGTGTGGACACATCCGCAGGAGATCAGAGAATCACCCTACAAGGTTGGCCCTAGATTTCGAGGGGCCCGGAAAGCGTCCGAGAGGAACTCCAAGGAAAAGGTGGAGGGACGGACGTTATCAAGAGAGATCTCACCGAAGTCGGCGCCAAGGCATACGACGCTTTTGATAGGATGAGGTGGCGATCATACGAACAATGGACCCTGCAACTGCGCAGTACTAAACGCTCAGAAGAATAAGATTCTCTTACAAGTGCAACGTCGGCTCTTCTGGCACGGCCATTTTTCGTTAGCATGACAGTTCTTTGCGTGCTGCCCGTGCATATTTTTCTCAGCCGTTAAGAAGAACGATAATCGGAAGTGAGGGGGTGAAGGGGGGGGGGGGGAGTGTTTCGTGCTGTACTTACCTCATTTCTTCAGCTGCCGATGCAGTCAACTTCCTCGCCGTTTGTGATAGCGACCTCGGGCAAAATCGTCGTCGTTGACGGCAAAGGAACGAGCGCCTCATTGCACACCATGGAGAACCTCCACTATTCTCCTGTTCGGCAAATTGAGGTGAGATGTTTGACACAGCGGGCATTTTGGTATGCATATGGTAGAGCTCACTGAGGTAGACGGGGCTTTTTTCAGTCAGAGACTTAAGATATGCGAGTAACTCATATATATATATATATATATATATATATATATATATATATATATATATATATATATATATATATATATATATATGTGTTGTGGAGATATTTTCTATGCGTATTGGTTGGCTGCTAGTCGTATTGTTCCAACTTACCACTGGACGCGTGTAGCGCAGTCAGCGGAGGTGCCCGCTGTCGCGCTCGCCCGATGCCAGATTCCTGGTTTGGCTTTCACGCCCAAGCCATCCAAGCTTTCCATCCCTCCGGGGTTGGTACCAGATTTGTCTGGGAAGGTGAAGCGCTGACTTGTTCATCGGCTGGTCGCCGCACATCATTGTTTGGCAAAATACGCATTGAAATCGCCTGCATGACATCCCGTAGAAGTAGAATGCGTGGCACATCCCAAATGAGGTTGAGTGATGTCGTCCTTTATCCTTTTTACCCTTATTGGCTGGTAGCTGATGGCCAGGTCACTGTGTTATGCGTCTCTTAGTCAAAGTGGTGGCAATTCGTAAACCAAGCTTCAGCAAGGCCAACACTGTTGATACAACGACAAAATCAAAACTTCTCCCTTCGTAAAACCTTGGCATTTCAGTTCTTCAAGTGTTAGTATTGTACCAAACGAGGTTTTTATGGTGAATCTTCTTTATTTATTCGTGGCCCAACGTTTCGACGACATCGTGTCTTCAGAAGCCTGAACGTGGTGCAAGATTGAAGTTGCTCTCTGCCCCACCAAACGCCCATAGCCACTTTAGCAGTTCCGAAAGCATAGAGGCCCCACCAAAGCTCCCCGGAGAGTAGAATAAACTCACTATCGAATCGGGGTAGAGTGCAACTTCAATCTTGCATCACGTTCGGGCCTTTGAAGAGACGATCTCGTCGACACGTTGGGCCACGAATAAATAAAGGGGATTCACAATAAAAACCTCGTCTGGCACAATACTAAGGCATGAATATTCAAAGACAGTTTTTGCGCGAGAAGGCGTCAGCATAAGGGTTGTTATATTGCACTTGAGAGTAT